>CAUYTI010066499.1:0-56166 GCA_963575145.1 Galago senegalensis | reverse complement strand
TGCCGGGTAAACTGGCTGGCGATGTGCTGAAGACTGAAACTGGACCCCCACCTTTCACCATGAACAAAAATTGATTCTCACTGGATAAAAGATTTAAACTTAAGTCATGAAACTATAAAAATACTAGAAGAGAGTGCAGGGAAAACACTTGAAGAAATCGGCCTGGGAGAATATTTTATGAGGAGGAACGCCCTACCATTGATCCTGTAATTCTACTAGGTATATACCCAGATGATCAAAAATTATTTTACAACAAAGACATTTGAAACAGAATGTTTATTGCTGCCTAATTCATAATTGCTAAGACTTAGAAGCAGCCCAAGTGCTCATCAACCCATGACTGGATTAACAAATTGTGGTATATGTATACCATGAAATACTACACAGCCATAAAAAGATGGAGACTTCACATCTTTTATATTTACCTGGATGGAGCTGGAACATAGTCTTAGTGAAGTATCTCAAGAATGGGAAAAAAAGTAACCAATGTACTCAATACTACTATGAAATCAATATATAATCACCTACACATTTGTTTGAATGGTAAAATATAACTATAGTCCAGAAAGTAGAGGGGAAGAGGAGAGAAAGGGGAGGGGAGGGGGGATAGGAGAGGAGGCAGGGTATTTAGGGGGACCTCACCTAATGTGCATGATGCAATGGTACATTTCAAAACTATTAAGAAAAGAGTATCATTGTGATGGATGTGTTAATCAGTTCAATGTAAGCATTTCACCCTCTATATCAAATCAGTATACAGAACCCCATAAATGCATCAGTGGTATACAGTTATGATTTAATAAAAACAAACAAAAAAAATTTTTGCTTTTGCCTCAATTGGATCACTTTTGAATTCCTCCTTGCACAAAGCCAAGAACCCACGTGGTCTTCAGGGTAGACTCCAGCTTTGGGGTCCACTTACCTGTATTCAAGGGAGTGAGGTCAGAAAAGATTGCTGCAAGGGTTTTGTTAGTGGCACAGTAACCACTAGGAGTTTTATACCCCCTACCCTCAACTGCCCCCTCCCTTATCTCTCTGTATGGTCCCAATTGAAATTTTTATTGAGATATTTATAGGTTTAAATACATTTGTAAAAATTAATACACAGAAATACTCTATAACTTTTATACAGTTTCCTCTAGTAGTAACATTTTGCAAAAGAATACAATTTAACCACCAGGTACTAATTCAACCCACCAATTTTATTTAAATTTCCCATTTTACATGCACTTATTTCTGCACATGCATTTAGTTCTATACAATTTTATAACATGTAGGTTCAAGTATCCACCACCAGAGTCAAGAAACAATTTCATCACAACAAGTTGGCTTGTTATAATCACTATTTCTCCCTTCTATTTTCTGGAAGAGATGGTAGATTTAATTCTTTTTAAAATGTTTGAATGAATTCTCCAGTGGAATTGAGCCTATGGCTTCTTTTATGTGTGGAATTTTTAATTACAAATGTAATTTATTTAATGGTTATAGGACTGTTTAGATTATTTATCAATAAAAATTTCAATTGAGACTAAGTGTTTGAATGAGAGACAAGATCCTCTTGCCTACCATCATCACTGGGGGAGATTTATAAAAGGAAAACTCCCTGCGTTACAGGCTCCTGAGTGCCCAGGCCCACTTTGGAAGGCTGTAGGAGGATTCCTTCAGACCAAAAGTTCAAGACTAGCCTGGGCAACACAGAAAGATCCCGTCTCTACAAAAAGAAAAAGAAAATGCTATCTGTGTGTTATGGAACATGCCTGTGTTTCTACTTACTTGAGAAGCTGAATGGGAAGGATCACTTGAACCCAGAAGTTTAAGGTTGCAGAGGGCTATGATTTTGCCACTGTACTTCATCCTGGGTAACAGAGTGAGACTTTCTCAAAAAAAAAAAAAAAAAAAATCCTGGAGAAACACTCTAGTCAGGTTTGCCTGACTCTTGATTTTGTTCATGGTTAGCCCTGAGTACTAGACTCATTCTGTAGGAGGTGAGAGGAGACTAAAAATGGAAGAGAATGCTTATCTTCGAAGGACATAAAATACTAGGATTCATCTCTCCTCTTCCCCATCCTGCAAAAAAATAAAATAAAATACTAGGATTCATATCATGTTTACTAAGGACAACATAACATTTTAGACACATTTTGTAGATTAATTTTACCAATTGACTCATTTAATCCTCATAAAAGGCCCCATGAGGTAGGCTCAATCACCAGATTTATAGACAAGGAAACTTGGGCACAGGTTAGTTAGGAAACTTTTCCATGGCCATCACACTGATAAATAATGCAGCCAATATTCAAATCCAGGCATTCCAGCCCTAGTGGCCAACTCTTACTACCAAGCTAAGCTCAATCTTAAAAAGGACAGATGGGACAGGCACTAAAGTCATGCTGTTAACTTGACTATCAATAGGAAAACATGATCACAGTGGTAATGTCTCTTTGCCCCTAAAAACATATTTATTTTTGTTTTTCTAGGGTGTGAGTCATTGTTTATTAATAGGGAAAGGAGAAAATAGCTGGAAAAGGCTGATAAATAATTGAAATTTAAGTATGTCTGTTATTTGAGAATTTCTTCTGGATTACCCTATTTGTTTGCTTAATTGATTAAGATAGGTTGATTGAGTTTTCTGTTACTTGCAAAATAATGACACTTAATTGAAACAAAGATTAAAAAGCAGAATAAGAAATATGGGATAAAATCAGGGCTGAGATTAATACCCAAATGCATCTGTGCATCTCTTTGCTTTGGGTAGGCTAATGATTTTAATCCAAGATTTTTAGCAGCCAGTACAAAGACCAAAATATAAACAGTTATTTTTGGTATTCACAGCGTCCATAGATTAAAACAAGCCAGATGCTTAGAAAAGGAGCAACTATTCCTAGAAACAAAACCTAAGGCTTTCATAAAGGACACATTATTACAAAAGGAAAAATTCACAAATATACAGAAAATAACAACACCAACAACATAGTCTTGAACAACCAATGGGTCAAAGAAAAAAATGAAAAAGAAAATTACAAAATATCTTGAGACAAACAAAAATAAAAACAATATATCAAAATATATTAGATACATTAAAAGCAGTACAAAGAGGAAAGTTTGTAGCAATGAACATCTGGATTAAAAAGAAAAACTCTCCAATAAACAACTTGACATTTTACCTCAAGAAAGTAAAAAAGAAGAACACGTTAAGACCAAAGTTAACAAAGAAAAAGAATAGTAAATGTAAGAGCAGAAATACGTGAAATTGAGAATTTTTAAATGGGAGGGAAAAATCAATAACATTGAGCTGGTCCCTCAAAGAGATTAATTACAATCAATAAAAAAAAGACTCAAATAAATGTATGAAATCAAAGAGGACACCTTACAACCATTGCCACAGAAATAAAATATGGAATTATTGTGAATCGTTATATGCCGAAGAAATGAACAATCTATAAGAAATGGATAAATTCCTAGAACATACAAACCAAGAAGATTTAATCAAGAAGAAAAAGAAACTCTGAATAGACCAATAATGAAGAGGTTGAATTCATAATCAAAAATCTTCCAACAAAGAAAATCCCAGGACCATATGGCATCACAGATGAATTCTACTAAACATTTAAAAAAGAATTAATGCCAATCCTTTTTAAATTAGAAGAGGGAATACTTTTGAGCTCTTTTTTACGATGTCAGCATCACTGTGGTATAGCCAGGCAATACCACCACACCAAGAGAAAGCTACAGGCCAATATTCTGGATGAATATGAAGGCAAAATCTTCAACCAAACATCAGCAAACAGAATTAAACAGCACATTAGCAGCATCATACATTATGACCAAGTAGGATTTATCCCCAATATGCAAGGATGGTTCAACATGGGCAAACTGATCAATGTGACAAACCAGATCAACAGGATGAAGGATAAAAATCATATTCCCATTTCAATAGATGCAGAAAAAGTGTTTGACAAAATTCAATATTTTTCATGATAAACCCACTCAACAAATTAAGTATAGAAGAAAATTTCCTCAACACAAGAAAGGCCATATATGAAAAGCCCACAAATCTCAAGAATGAAAATCTGAAAGCTTTTCCTGGACTACCTGAAATGAGGCAAAGATACCCAGTTTTGCCATTTGTGTTCAACCTAGTACTAG
The DNA here is from genome assembly GCA_963575145.1 of Galago senegalensis. NCBI lineage: Eukaryota > Metazoa > Chordata > Mammalia > Primates > Galagidae > Galago > Galago senegalensis. Next base: position 52,020 of record CAUYTI010066499.1, on the reverse strand, counting down.
AAGTTCTAGTCAGAGAAATGAGGCAAGAGAAGGAAATCAAAGATATCCAGATTGGAGAGAAACAATTAAGATTATCTCAGCTTGCAAGTGACATGATCTCATATCGAGAAAATTCGAAAGATTCCACAAAAATAGTTAGAACTAATAAATTCAGCAAAGTGGCAGCATAGAAAATTAACATACTAAAATAAGTGATATTTATATACACTAAAAATAAATTGCTCGTTTTAAAGATGTCATTTATAATAGTATCAAAAGGAATCAAATACTTAGAAATAAACTCAAACAAGAGGATGAAAAAAGTCTATACTGAGAACTAAAACCCTTGTGAAAGAAGTTTAGCAAACACAGAACACATGGAAAGACATTTTGCATTCATGGATCAGCAGAATTAACATTAAAATGTCCATAGTACCCAAAATGACCTACAGAGTCAATGCAATCCCAATTAAATACCAACATCATTTGTCTCCGATCTAGAAAAAATAATTCTACACTTTGTATGGAATCAGATAAGAGCCTGAATAGCCAAAGCAACCTTAAGGAAAAAGGACGCATCACTTCCCCAGAATTCAGCTATACTACTAGGCTACGGCAATCAAAACAGCATGGTACTGGCACAAGAACAGAGATATAGACCAAAACAGAAACCCCAAATATAAAACCATCCTCATATTGCCGTTCGATCTTTGACAAAAGACAATAACATATACTGGGGAAAAGAAACTCCATTCATTAAATGGTGCTGAGAAAATTGGATAACCACATGCAGAAGATTGAAACAGGATCTGCACCTCTCAGCACTCACAAAAATTAATTTATGATGGATAGCAGACTTAAACCTAAGGCATGAAACTATAACAATTCTAGAAGAAAGTTCTGGAAAAATTCTTATAGACATCAGCCTAGGCAAGGAATTTATAAAGACCCCCAAAACAATCACAGCAACAACAAAAATTAACAAATGAGACCTAATTCAAAAGCTTCTGGATATCCAAGGAAACAATCAGTAGAGTAAATAGACAACCTATAGAGTGGAAGAAAATGCCTAGATGCCATGTATTCAATAAAGGGCTGATGACTAAAATGTATAAAGAACTCAAGTAAATCAGCAAGGAGAAAAAAAAAACATAAAAAGTGGCCAAAACACATGAACAGAAGCTATTCAAAAGAAGATAGACTAATGACCAATAAACATAGAAAAAAATACAGAATGGTCTCTAATCATCAGGGAAATGTAAATCAAAACCACAATGAGATACCACCTAACTCCACTGGGAATGGGTTTTATCAAAAATTCCAAAACAACAGGTGCTGGCATGGATACAGAAAGGACTCTCAGACACTGTTGGTGGGACTGCAAATTAATGCAAGCTCTATGGAAAGTTGAAGGGAGATACCTTAAAAAACTAAAAGTACAGGCAGTCACAGAGTTACAGACATCCGACTTATATACAACTGTATGATCCAGGAGTCCCATTCCTAGGTATATATACAAGGAAACTCAAATCAGGATCTAAAAGAGTGATCTGCACTCTTGTGTTCACTATAGCATTATTCACAACGGCAAGGACATAGAAGCGCGCTAAATGTCCATCAGTGGATGAATGGAGAGAGAAAATGTGGTGTCTACATAAAACGGAATATCATTCAGCCTCAGAAAAGAATGAAACCCTGCCATTTGAAACAGCATGGGAAAACTTAGAAAACTTTGGGCTAAGTAAGCCAGATAGAGAGGGACAAAGGCCGCACAACACCACTTCTATGATAAGTCTAAAATATCATACTCATAGAAGCAGAGACTGGAAAGGTAGTTGCCAGGGACTTACAGGGAAACAGGGAGGTATAAGTCAAACGGTACAAAGTTTTGGTTGTACCAGATAATAAAATTATAGAGAGCTCTTCTGCATGGTATAGCACATAGAGTTAACAATACAGTATTTTATACTAAAAATTTGCTAAGAATAGGTATCAGGATGTGGTCTTATCACAGAAATGATAATAAATAACAAAGAAGGAGAAAACTTTTGGAGGTGATGGCTATGTTTACGCATAGATCGTGCCGATGGTTTCATGGATGTATACTTAGCTTCAAACTCATCGAGGCGTATGCATTTATTATGTACAGCTTTTTTTCATTAGATCATAATTGTGTACATTAATTCTCTCATAGGATACAGTGTGTTACTTCTATATGCAGTTTGGAAAACTCTCATCCAGGTGGCCAACATAGCCATCATGTCTTTCTCATAATTCCTATAGTTTATTCTATTTGGGTACAGGTGAATTTGTCTAAAGGTTGAATATAAATGTGCAGCTTTTTGTATGTAAAAAAGTTAAATAAGAAAGATGTTGGATTTGAACAAAAGGAGGACATTATTTAATGTGGTAAACCTCCTTAAGAATATCCTTGCAATGAGTAAAGTTAGTTTTGTACACCTGTTTGTTCTTTCATTAACATCTTTTAGTGTAAGGGGAAGGTATTGTAACTAAATATGGTTAAGTAAAAGTAACTCTACCAGGGTCTAAGACCACAGCGTCTGGGAATCCAGCTTTGTACAGCCTTCCATCGATCCAGGGAAATGTTTCTGTTTCTCTAGCCTAGTGAAAGTTTCCTCTGACCCCTGGTGCACATATTGGCTGGCAAGAGTCAGGACAAGTAAAGATAGATCTGTGCTCCCCCAGGCCCATTTCACTAGAGCCTCTTTTTGGATATGTGTATTTCACATTTAAAAAAAAAAATTTTTAGTAAAGTCTTTAGAGAACTGATCAAAATCCTTTTGAGAACCACTGACTTAGAGAAATGAATGGTCTACCCATTCTGCAGATAAACCCCTGCAAATACTGCTTCTTTCTAAGATTTTATACATGCAGATGGTTAATTGATTTGAAATCATGCACCCTGAACATATCTGGAAGGAAGTTAGTGTGTATCTTCTTAAGAGAAGGGTTTAGCAACTGAACATAATTGGAAAATCTGGGAAGAATAAACTGTGTATTCCTGGGTCAGCTCTGCCATTTTTCCTCTTCAGGGAGGGCTGCCATCAAAACCCGCCACTCCCCCACACTGTCGGTCCTACCTCAGTTGCCCTTCCCCTAACTCCAGTGTAGGAAGCATTGCTTATGTCTGGTAGATAAACCTGTCTACTCGTAGGATTCAGGCAGAAAACTTAGTTGTTGCAAAATGAACTATTTTCGTAAACTTAGCCTTTATTGGTAAGATAGGGACAGAAGATAAGAACCCTGCAACAACGTGGTAGGTATGTGGGGGGCAAACATTTAGTTGTGGGATTTTATGTCACTTGATTGTGAGATTGCGAGAGTACCCAGGTGAGCCTGAGCAGCTAGCTGGTCTATCAATTTGCAAGCTAAATGTGTCCTCACACACCGTTATGGTGTTCCAATTTGTGATCTGAATCTACACTGGTACAACCTCATAGGGGATGATTGACTTGAGACTTCTGTGCCTGGCTAGAACTTCCAGGGTGGTGCAGAAACTCCAGACTTTCCCAGACACTTGATGCCTGTTTTGTCATAGTGATTCAGGGATACCATGACAGGTAAATATGGACATATGAAAACCCACCCACCTTTCACTTCCCCATTTTTCAAGCTGGAGTTGCCTGAAGTTTCCTGCCCCACTTTGCCTTTTGCTCCCCACTCTCTTCATTTCTGCAACTTGAGAAGGGAGGGTGGAATCCAGAGAGAATTGCTCCAACCCGGCAGTATCACAGGGCATGCTATTACAGGATTTTTATCATATTTCCCTGAGCATTTTGTTTTTACTTTATCAATCTTGTTCAGAGCCTCAGCAGTGCAAAAGGATAACATCTATTGGACCCTTGCAAAAGCTTCTAAGACAGACTTGATTTGTAGTCGTTGTCAAAGCTAAATGACTTAACTTTATCAGAACTTGTAGATACTTGAAGAATGAAAGCCCATAATTACTTTAAAACGAACTTCTTCTTTGGGTTAATTACTGAAGGCATGATTTGTTCATATCCTTTCTTGAAATGGAAATAGAAGTTTAACTTTTCAGACACAACTCCTTCTTGGGAGAAAGATGAGAAATAACTAATAGGAAAACTATGGCACAGTGACAGGTTAAGTCTCCCAGACACAACAGCACAGCAATTTCCCTGCTGTGTCCAGTCACTAGTCCAAGTATCTAGCTGGGGACAAAAGGAAGGGCATAGTTGGTTGATAGCAGTAACTCTCAACTGGGGTTATGGCACAGATAATTGTAACTAAACATCTACTGAAAAATTAAGATATATTCCTAGGAATACATCTTTCAGACCCAGAGAATGGCAAAAAGGTGGATGGAAGGAACCAAAACTTATTTTTGGTAGAAAGAACATTATTGAGCCCAGCCGCAGCTTCAGGTTATCTTCCCCTATAAGCTACAACATCCATAATGACAAAAATCACTCCTTCAGCTGGCAAAACCAGCAAGAAGCCCAAGGCCAACTCCCACCTTTCAGGCACGGCTTCAGCCTCTGCCATCTTAAATTCGTGCCTACATTACTGGCCCTGGGAGAGGCAGAGGGAGAAGGAGAATTAACAGATTGGAATATGTTGGGGTCAAAGAGCCTAACTAATGTCCAATGAGATGATTTTAGTGCTAGGAGTCATTGCCCCAAGGGACAAAACTCTTAAAAGATTAAGGATAGACCCTAAACTCTCAACTTCTTTAAATAATCCCATCACAAAGCCACCAGTCCATGAACTCATTTAGACCCTTTCAGATCTGCTCATTTTTCCAGCTTATACATGATGGATTTCTTTGCTGCCTCCTGCTGAGAGTTAATTTTTTTTTCCCCAATAACTATTGCAATGTCTACTGCAAAAAGGTTTCAACTTTGAAAATGCAGCTGAGTCTGAATTTGTACTTTTACATCCTTACAGGTTGATTTCTCTGTTTTGTTCACTAACTCCATTTTCTTATCGATTCGATGGTCAAAGTGAAAAGAACCTGAAGTTAAATAAAGGTAAATTTACCTTAGAAAGAAAATCATTCTTCTATAGATTTTAGACAATCAAAATGCTTTCTTTGGAAAGAATATCACAAGATATCTTCTTATCACAGGACAAATGAGACAGCATATACACAAGGCATTTTAATCCAAATTACTTATGTAAACTCAAGGTCAAAAATGCACAAAAAGTACTAACCCAAAGAGCCAAAATTGACAAATTTTGATTACCTTACAATTAAAAACTTCTGAGACATCATGGAGAGGATGAAAAGACAGCTATAGAGTAGAATCAAATATTTGCAATATTTCTTCAATTTGTAATATTCAGACATTCTAAAAGATATAAAGATTGGTTCAATACAAAAGAGAGAAATTAATAGAAAATGTACAAAAACAGCCTTCTCCAAAAAAAAAAAAAAGAGGAAATCTAAATAAATAACAAATATATGGAAAGAAGCTCAAACCAATTAGTTGTCAGGAAACCATGATGAGACAAGGCTGGAAATCTATGAGAAGACTACAGAAAAATAACAAGTGAACAACAAAAACAACCATAAATGAAAATACTAAGTATCAGTGAGGTTGTGGAACAATGAAAACACAAATATTAGTGGGAAAGTAAGCTGTCTGACATTGCAGAGGCAAGGTAAAGGTCTGTGTGGACTGTATCTCACCAATGCCACTCCTGGGCATCTACCCTAGAGACACACACATCAGCGTGTGCACCAGAAGACATTTATAGCAATAATCATAGCAGTATTATGTTCAGGCGAAGATGGAAGACAGCCCAGAATATCTCTACAATTGAATGGATGAATTGGGGTGTAATCATTAGACAGAATACAATACTATCATGAAAATAGGTGAACTATAACATAGGTAACAATTTTGGATCTTCATAACGTTGGGTAGGCATGTTGGCTCAGGCCCATAATCCCACTCTTTAGAAGGCCAAGGCAGGAGGATCACTTAAGGCCAGAAGTTCAAGACCAGCCTGGGCAACACAGTGAGACCTCTGTCTCCACAAAAAATAATTAAAAAAAAAAAAAACATTCATCAAGCATGGTGGTGCATGCCTGTAGTCCCAGCTACTTAGGAAGCTGAGGCAGGAGGATCATGTGAGCCCAGGAGTTCAAGATTACAATGAACTATGATCAGTCCATTGCACCCCAGCCCGAGTGACAGAGTGAAACCTTGTCTGTTAAACAAAAAAAGTACATAATGTTGAGATATTTAACAAAACGCATTAAAAGTCATACTTAATTATACGATTTAAAAGTATAAAAAGATGTCATTGCATTAAAAATAGTGTTTTGATACTGTGGGGCCAGGATCCCCTCTTCAAATACCATTTACCAGTCTTAGATTTGAGAATATTCACCCCTGGGTTGCTCATTGGAAATTGCCTTTGGACACAGGTAACTGCTTCATCCAAGGTCACACCCCACCTGGGGTTTGGCTAGTGAATGATGTCCAGTGACTGGCTCATGTGGGACTACAAACACACAGCCTCACTGGGCTCAATGCAGGACAACACCAAAGGGCTCTCAGAGACCTGTGAAGGGTCAGCACAACCACAAGCCCGGGGCAACCACCTTGTAGACTAACTTCTTCCTCTGTTCATCTCCTCTTATTGACTTCCTTACAGGCATGTCACTCAAGAATCTCCCCAGTGAATCTTCTGAGGAAACATAGCATCTCAGAGTCTTTTTATAAGAAGCGGCCTATGACAGCCTTTACTGTTTATCTTTAAGAAAAATTAAGGGAGTTCTTTTTTTTTTTTTTTTTTACTTCTTTTTAAATTACAGATTAATGTTAGGGTACAAACAACCAAGTCACAATATTTGAATTTGTTAGGACTGATTGAAGCCATTTACAACAAACCCACAGCTGATATCATATTGAGTGAAGTAAAACTGAAAGTTTCTCCACTTAGAACTGGAACCAGACAAGGTTGTCCTCTATCACCACTACTGTCCAACATAGTCCTGGAAGTTCTAGCCAATGCAATCAGGTAAGAGACAGGGCATCCAAATGGGAGCAGAGGATATGCTCTTTGCTGATAATATGATCTTATAAACTTAGAGAACCCCAGAGACTCAACCACAAGACTCCTGGAAGTGATCAAGAAATACTAACATCTTGGAGTATAAAATGTCCAAAATAAGGGAGTTTTTACTGGGAAGGGATACTTTGGGGCTTCTGGGATATTGGCAATGTCCTATTCTTTGAGTGGTAGTTTGCACAGGTGTTATCTCTATAATACGGTATCTTTCAACCTTTTTTAGCTCTTGGCACACTTGAACCTGTAGTTAAACTTTCACACCACACTTGAATTATGTTGATGAAAAAGAAAAAGAATAAAAAACAGAATATACTTACTGTGCTTCAAACTTCTTTAGAAAACAATTCATGATCTTTAAAATTTTTCACAGCCTACCTAAGATCCTCTCATGGGACACCAGTGTGCCATCGCACACTAGTTGGAAATCACTGTTGGAATACATTCACCTCTTTACATCTTGTCTATAAGTTATAATTCACACCCAAAAATGGAATTAAAAAGTCACTTCTATTCCTCATGAAGGGAGGCACAAATTTATTTTTAATTTACACGAAGTGTAAGCAACATTTCAAAAACAATTTCTGCTGGTTTCTTTGGTTTTCCTTCACTTTTCCCAACCAGTGGGGACTTCACATTCGCCAGCCATGTTATGATGACCCTACAGCATCCTCTGCCCTAAAGCATCACCCTCTGCCTCATGGCAGCGCTGAGTGGAAGCAGAGACCTTTGACTCCCCCACAGTGCAAATGAGGAACGTGAGGGTTGCCAGAGAGTTTACCCACTGTGCCTTCAACCAGTCCTAGTTCCTTCATTTGGAACCTCTTTCTGTGGGACGTGCTTTGGCCAAGAAAATGTGAGTGGAAATGACCTGTGCCTCTTGTAAGTATAAGTGCTGAGTCACCAGGTTATTTGTCATTGTCCCTCTTCCCACTGCCATGAGGCAAGCAATGTCCCAGAAAGGGGCTTCTCCATCCACCTAGGTCCTAGGGTTCAGGCAAATGGCATAGAACACCACTGACCCTGGAGGGACACATAGGTTGGTTAAAAACCAACATTTTTTGTTATTCTGAAAATTTAGGGTTGTTTGGTATCAAGACATAACTCAGACTATTCTGACTGATACAAAGTCCTCCTAGGGACCCTCACATCCAAGCACACCGCTGAATCTCCATGCAACTGCCAGAGGCTTGTGTGCCATGACTTTCCAAAGGCTCACGGCCTCCCTTCCTCCATATGTTGAAACACACACACACACACACACACACACACACATGGGGTAGACATAATGAGCCATGGCTGATAAACAGACACCACTCGCAAGTTAAGCTTTTCTGGATTAAAGAGAAAATAAAATCCAAGAGGAGGAAAATGTCTATAACACGACAGCCACAGATTTGATCTTCCTTAAAAACAACTCTGCTTTGAAGAGCTCCTCACAGCTGCTCTGCAACCAAGCTGAGAAATTTTGATTAAACTACCTGAAAGTCACCAGCGAGCGCTGTATAAAGCCAGAGACCACCTTTTCATCTGGGCCTATCACTTAAAACAGTTCCTTGGCACATCCGAGTCACCGTCTTGAACCTCCACTCTTTTCTACAACCACCACAACATAAAAAGACCGAGACAAGAGAGATTTTCATCACCGGTACTCAGATGCAAGCTTTCTAGGATATGAGAGATATGCTCACGGGCCTCATTTTTAACTTGCTTGAACTCCCTGTAACAGCTGGTAAAAACTCCATCACATCAAATCTTCGGACGCTATGATTCAGCTGCATCAGGCGAGAAAGGAATAGGTTTTGTTTTGGCCGTATCCAGGCCTTATCACCCCATTCTGTCGCTCGTCCTTCCTCCGTCCACCCACAAATCCTGCAGGATTTATTGCAGATGTAGCAAGCTTGCTGGAAATAATGGTGCAAGCAAAGAGGCTAGTCGGCTATCGACTCCAAGCTCTGGGTAATACCAATGGGAAATTATTTGCACAAAAGGTGCGCTGGGGTGACAAATGAAGAGGGGCTGGCCCATTGAAGATGCTAGGACGTAGACAAAGCCAACACACTAATGCCAAGCCACTAGCTTTATCTGATTACTTCTGGGGCCGCCGGCTCCCCACACTGCCTCCCTTCTGACCTCCCCACCCACCCACACTCTCGCGTCAAAGACACAGGTTGCTCTCTTTGGTGTGCAGTGTACCATGAAATGGTAATCTAGAGAATTACTACGTTTATATAAACCGCAGAGCGTTTTTACGCCCCACAAAAAACAATTTTGAGATCGACAATAAATTTGTTTTTACGCTGTTGTTGGCTAAAGAAAAATGTAACCGTTCCATGAAAGTGTTAGATTATGACAAAGGGAATTAAGACTGATTTTTTTTTTTTTTTTTTTACCCAGAAAGAGTCATTTTTTTGGCCTCATCTTCAACGCATCTTTCTTGGGCTCTGATCAGACTCAATTCAGGGAAACATTCAGCACAAGAGCAATTTCATTCTTCGCTGGTATTTTTTGCAAAGGAAAATGTGTTTTTATTTCTCCACTTTAATCTTGGAACAGAACCCCTTTGGGGGTAACTTCTTGCATTCATTGTTGCTATTTTTGCTCTGTTTTGCTGTCCCTCTAAGCATATGGCAATGCTAAATTCTGTGTGATGTAAAATGGGCTGTGTCCTTCCTTATAAAAGCTCTCAGCTCTTACAGTAAGAAAGAATTATCCTCCTGATGACAGTTCGCTGTTTTTCTAATCTCATTTTCATAGAAACAAAGTGAAAGTCTTTTTGTTTGTGTTTTGACTGACAATTACTGCTTGAAGTTGATTTTGTTAAGTAATTTCCTTTCCACCCTACTTCTCCTCAAGTTTGGTAAAAAGCAGAGTAAAATGAATAAATAATCAAAATTTGAGGATCCCTAATGCAACTCCTTAAAGTGGTTTTGGGGGGGAGAGGCTACCAGCAGAATAAGAAATGTCAGTGTCAACCAAACAAACCCTTTCATCATAATGGCCTCTTAATGTAAATAATGTACAAATAGGGTATACTTGATTAGGCAGGTTGTTTATCTCACAAAATTTCCCTAACATGTCAATAGTTTCCAATTCACTGATTTCATTATGTAAGAAATATTACATAATACATGTCTCAATTGTAATAAACTTTAGCAGACATAACAACATAATGGAGAATTGAATAACAGACATAACGGACTCCCACTCAAAATTTAAAATCTGTATCATGACTGAGAAAGCTGCACATGTCTGCGTCTTTCCAGCAAAGTTTCTTTCTCTGATCTCCATTTGTTAGCACATGTCATATAGTCCTAAGGCTATAAGGTTAATAAAAGATGATTTTCAAGCCAATGACACTCTCCAAGTGGCATCCATTCTAAAATACCCCATGTCTAACCCATACACAACGGCCAGCATTGAGCCACAGAATTGGGCCGTTTATCAAAGAAGAGGACCTAGAGGACACTCGTTGGAGAAGCCTCCTTCCTCAACTCATCTCCCAGTAGATTTGAGGGTCTCAACCTTTCAGTTCTTCCTTGATGACCCCTTTGCATTGCTCCGCCTCACCTGCATGGCTGGTCAAGCCTCCAGGCCTGGCTAGTACTTTCTATTCAGTAGCTACACTTCTGTGTATGGCATGGAAACAAGAGTTTTCCCCACTGTGATTTTTAGTTTTTATCTCCAAACAATTTCTTAATGAAGTTCAAATTTTCTTTCATTGCAGAATCACATGGACACACAGTTTGATAAGGAAAACAGACTGTGTTTAAACTAACCCAGCAGCCCCCTGTCCCACTGTCCTCAGCCCTATTCTTTAACGACAACCCCATCCTGGTCTCTTAGCTATTTATTCCATTACATATACACATATATATATATATATATTCTGCTATTTCAATTTTAGGCATTTTCTATTGTCTTTCTAATTTGAAAAATGACAATTTATCACTTTCATATTGCTCCTGCCTAATTTCTCTGTCCTATTATTCCAAATTATAGCACTATCACAATTTTCAGTTAAATCAATATTGAATATTTGCATTATTTTGTCTAGGCAAATAATGTGCATTGCTGAGTCAAGTCATGAACTATCATTCCAGTTTTTCTTTGCCTAACTTTTATCTCGAGTCAACCACTTCCTTTTTCATTTGCATAATTTTCTACATTTCTATATTTGTGATTCTTCCCAAACTCACCACTGAACTGTAAACCACTTAATAATTTTTTCCTCATGTATTCTGCCACTTCCAGTCCTGCCCATCTGGAAATGGCTTCCTTTCTCACTGTGCAGGGCCACCAACCCAGGACTTCTCATGGCCACTGCCTGAGAAATCCCTTTGCCTCCTGTGTACTATATCCTATTATGTCCATTCTTCTGCTACCATTGTTTATATTCCCATCTTGGAGTAACTCACCCTCTATCCCTAAAGGAAGGTAGACCACAAAGGTTTTGTGTATGCGTGTGGAGATTTTGTTTATCCAAAAATGTTTAATAAACTAATGAACATCTGGTGACTTCTCCTGTTCTTCAAAAGCCACCAGTCCTATCTGATTAGGACCCCACCCTTATGACCTCATTTAACCTTAATTACCTCCTAAAAGCGGTGTCTCCAAATATAGTTACATTGAGGCTTAGGACTTCAACATACAGATTTTGGAGGGACCTGATTCAGTAATGTGTTACTTCTAAGATTAAGTTATGGGTCAGTGGTGCCTGTGGCTCAAGGAGTAGGGCACCAGCCCCGTACACCAGAGGTGGTGGGTTCAAACCTGGCCCTGGCCAAAACTGCAAAAAAAAAGAAAAAAGATTAAGTTATGAAAACTGTAGCTGACATTTTAGATTTTGTCCCTCTCAGATCACTCGCTCTGAGAGAAGCCAGCTGCCAGGCAGCCTAGCAATTGGGCTAGGGCTTAAAGAATAGAGATATCTAGTTGATGTCCGGCAGGAAACTGAGGCCTGCCATCAACCCTGTGAATGCAAGAAGTCGATTCCCCAGCCTTGAGAACGTCATCTAGGTTACAACTCAGCTGAATTCCAAACAGCTCAGCTAAGCCAGTCCTACCCTTCTGACCCTTGTAGAAACAATGACAGGTAATTCATTTTGTAGTTTTCTGCAGCTCTTTGGGGATAGCTAGTTGACTAGTAATAGATGATGAATACACTTGCACTTATCAGACAGTTTGCAACTATGTTCCCAGTATGTCTTACCCTTCTGCTTCCTGAACACTGTCCTTTGAAAAGCAATTTAAAAGAAAAATGAGGTACATCTTATAATTTCTTTCTTCCATAAAGAGTATGTTTTCTATCCTATTTAAGAAACTTTTGCCTAACCCGGTGTCATGAAAATTTCTCCCATTCTTTTTTCTAGAATGTTAACAGTGACAGCTCTTATAATTAACCATTTGATTCATTTTGAACTAAACTTTGTGTGCATGGCATGAGATGAGATTAACGTTTATTATCTTTTTTCTTTCCATCAAGGCAACCTCTTAAAAATACAACTTCAATATCCTTCTTACCCACCCAAATGAACAATTATTCCTCAGTATTATTGTTCTTTAATATCTGTCGATGTGTTTCATTTTTATAGTTCGTTTATTCACATTTGGATCAAAAGGAGGCCGATACAGTGCAATTGATGGATATATTTCTTTACTTTCTTAATTTATATGCCTTTCATCTCTCTTTTTTTAAAATGTTGTTGAAGAAACAAGTTATTTTTTCTTTGCAGTTCTTTTTTTTTTTTTTTTTTTTGGTCAGGGCTGGGTTTGATCCCCCCACTTTTGGCATATGGGGCCAGCGCCCTACTCCTTTGAGCCATAGGCACCACCCTTATTTGTTCTTTTATGTCCCAAATACCACATAGTTTGAGTTTTGCTGGCTCTGTGTCTCCAGTGGCATTGAATGTGTTCCTCCATTCCCTATATTCTTAGTAAGTTGGTGGAGCAGACTCAGATCCCATTTTGGGGGGAAGGGAAAGTCTACTTCGTGGAGAACATTGGGTGTATCCATCAGAAAGACCCACTGTCTCTTGTCTCTCTTTTTCTGATGTTAGCAGCCACCAAAAATCAATGTTTAAATCCATTAATCATTGGGGGATAAAACGGTAAAATGTTAATGCTATTATTCCATTTTTATTTATTAGCTGGAATACTTCTGTAAAAGAAACACTTGCTCTGACCACCTACCCCGTTTGGCTGTCCTGAAAGATAGTGTGAGGGTGTATAATTTGCATAGGCATCTTCCTTAGTTTAACAGCAAACATTTGGCCCCAAAGGTGTTCTAAAGTCTTTAGTAACCTTACTATTCTACATGTTAGATATGTAACACATTTTATATATATATGTGTGTGTGTGTATATATATATGCATATAATCAAGATCATCTATGATTTTAAATGATTAAAGTTACACACTTGAAAAGATTATGCAAACTCTGGATGTTCTCACCAAATTTCAGGATAAGGTTGCAACTTAAAATGTTGAATAAAACCCCATTTTTGGCCAGAATAAAAGGCAGTTTTGCTCAAAGCTAAGGAATTCTTAGGTTTCCTATGTGCCAGGTACTAGGTGCTTCCCATAGGAGATCCCATCTTATCCTCTGAAAGACAATTCAGCACAACTATTATTTCCATTTCACAGAAAAAACTGACGCTCAGAGATTTGCTAGCCCAAGCTCAAGTAAACTATAGAGTCATGATTGGAACCCAGGGGGGTCTAACTCCAGAGCCTGCTCAAGATTACCTTCACTTTAAACCATGCAATTAAAAAAAAAATCTCTTTACTGGAGAAAGGTTAAGCAATTTGCCCCAAACCAGCTAGCTAGACTCTGAAAGGGCTTGAATCAACATGGACATGTGTGTTCTTTTTTTTTTTTTTTTTCCTGCAGTTTTTGGCTGGGGCTGGGTTTGAACCCACCACCTCCAGCATATGGGGCCGGCACCCTGCTCCTTTGAGCTACAGACACCTCCCAACATGTGCATTCTTTAGTCTGAAGGGGAACCGGGGCATCTAACGCTGAAGAATGTGAAGCCTGTTCATGCTTCACTGACATAGCAAAGCACAAGGCCTGAGTGCCTGCAAAACAGAAGTCATCCCAGCAAGACCGGTCAGCACTCCATCACCCCTGAATCTCTGTGGGATTGTACCACCTTTTGATGTCCCCAAGAGCTTATACACACTGGTGTGAAAAATGAATGTGAAAAATCCAAAGTTGTGTGCAGTGGCACTGCCTGTAGCCACAGCTGCTCCAGAAGTAGAGGCCGGAGGATCCCCTAAGCACAGAAGTTCTAGACTATCCCAAGCAATAGAGCAAGATTCCATCTCTAAAAAAGAATGCAAACAACAGCAAGAAAGAAAGAAAGAAAGAAAGAAAGAAAGAAAGAAAGAAAGAAAGAAAGAAAGAAAGAAAGAAAGAAAGAAAGAAAGAAAAGAAAGCAAGCCAGCCAGCCAAGAAGCAAATAGGAAAAACTGTTAAGAAGCAGCTAGGGGGATAAGGAAAACTCACCGGCAAGTTCCACATTGTTGCCGGTGTGCTGTTGCGGTATTGGCCACGGTCTGTGCAGGCTCCTTTCCCCATAACGTGTGTTTAACATCTGCGCTCTCTCCTTGTAGACCGAGTCTGGGGTTGACAACAGGATGGAATTTCATGCACTTTATTATTTTCCATGGGTTGATAATACACGAGCCGAGAAAAAGCAAACCGGCTTCTTTTCCAGTTCTAGCCGTTTGCCAATGATCAGGTGAAAGGATGTAAACGGTGATTAACAACCAGGATCATCTGAGGTTGGGAATCGAGGTTTATGTGTCTGCACCTGATCATTGGCAAATGGCCAAATTGTGGAAACAACCTAAATGCCCACCAACCCAGGAATGGATTAACAGGCTGTGGTATATGGACACCATGGAATACTATTCAGCCACTAAAAAAGATGGGAGACTTTACATCTTTTGTGTTAACCTGGATGGAGCTGAAAAACATTATTCTTAGTAAAACATCACATGAATGGAGAAGCAAGAATCCAATGTACTCAATTCTGATGTGAGGACAATTGATTCTAGTACATGGCCGGGGGGAGGGAGTGGGGGAGTGGAGAGAGGGAAGGAGGGAAGGGATTAGGGGTTGTGATGTGTGACACACCTCTTGGGGGCAGGACACAATTATAAGGGGGATTTTACCTAACAAAGGCAAGTAGTATAACCCAGTTCTTGGTACTCTCAATGAATCCCCAACAATTAAAAAAAAAAATCCATGACCTTAACTAACACTCTGGAAGCGCTTCCTTAAAAGGGCTCTGTACCATTCTGAGCACTTTATATTCATAACACCTCATTTATTATGCAGATGACCTGAGTTGCATCTTGGGAAATGGTAATAATGAACTTGGTCTCTCCCAGTTTGACCCAGGAGCCTATTCTCTCAATAATTTCACCATAGTCGCCATGACAGGATGCTTAGTCTTAGAAGACAGGCTTCTCTGATATTGCAGAACATAAATAGAAAAACCCCACTGTTCAGTTCATTGGTACAAGCCTGTAATTTCTCACTCTCACTTTTTTATTTAGCTTTTTAAAAATGTTTGGATTAATATAAGGGTACATACGATCAGGTTAAATTGTTTGACTTGCTAGGTAAAGCCCAAGTGGTAGATGAGCCCATCACCCAGGATGTAGTCCGTACACCCTACATTGCACCTGTTGGGTGGTAGCTCACCAAATCCCCTTTCCTTCCCCCTCTCTGCCCTTCCTGAATTTAACTGTGTTTTTCACTCATGTGGGCCCATGGTTTTCATCTATGCATTTCAAATTAGTATAGAGTACAAGGAAGGGATCCTTGATTTTCCATTCTTGAGATACTTTGCTGAAGAGAATATTCTTCAGCTCCATCTATATAAACATAAAAGATGTAAAGTCTCTGTGTTTATGGCTTTATCGTACTCCATGGCATACATATTTCACAGTTTATTAATTTATTCATGGATTAATGGGCACGTGGGTTGTCTCACTTTCTTTTTTTCCTGTAGAGATGATTTAGGGGCTACTAAAAATATTTCATGAAGGCTTGTTGAATGATAACTAGCTTCATGAGGGAAAGACTGAGGCATCAAACAATGGCACTAGTGACAAATGCAGTTTCCACTGACTGGATCCCACTTCATCTTGGTATCAGTAGTTCAGTTCCCGGCTCAGCACCCATAGTACAGCGGTTATGGCGCCAGCCACACACACGGAGGCTGGCAGGTTAAAACCCAGTCAAGGCCAGCTAAATAACAATGACAAATGCAACAGAAAATAGCAGGGCATTATGGTGGGCACCGGTAGTCCCAGCTACTTGGGAGGCTGAGGCAAGAGAATTGCTTAAGCCCAAGAGTTGGAGTTTGCTGTGAGCTATGTTGCAACGGCACTCTACCAAGGGTGCTATTGTGAGACTCTGTCTCAAAACAAAGCAAAACAAACAAAAAAAAGTTCAGTTCCTCCCACACCAAGGTCTGGTTTACCCCTCAAGTGACATCCTGTATTTAACAAAGTGAGGCATCAAGCTAATACTTAAAAAATGTATCTTGAGAGCAGTGCCTGTGGCTCAAAGGAGTAGGGCTCCAGCCCCATATGCCGGAGGTGGTAGGTTCAAACCCAGCCTCGGCCAAAAACTGCAAAAAAAAAAAAAAAAAAAAAAACCATTAAGGGTGCCAGAAAATGCTTTAAAAAAATTTATCCTGAGTAATAAGATCGCTGATGTAGGAACGTATCAGAATCAAATCCACAGAAGAGAAGATCGTCCACAGGCCGTACAGATCTTAAGATTGAAGGTCCCACTGCCATTATTGGTTACATGGAAACAACTGTCAGTACAACAGGAATCCACAGAAAACCCAAGTGACTTCCTCCTACTTCACTGATGAGTCTCCTGAAATGTTTAACCACCCTTTCTGTTGCATATCTCTCTAAGGCTCTGCCCTGGAGAGAAGGAGTTTTACTCATGCCATGCCGCCACCCCCAGATACCCTGATCTCTCTACTTCCATATTTCTCCCAGACCAAACCTCTACAACGCTGTCAAAGATGTTCCCTTCTCTGCCAAAAGCTACCCCATGTTCCCCAGGAATGAATCCATTATTTAATGTTCCTCTTACCCAAGGAACTTTTTCATATACTGCAGAAACAGTTGATTTAGTCAAATGATTCTTAATAAACACTTACTGCATGGAAGAGAAAGTATCAATCTTTCCCCAAAACAAAAGGGAAAATTTCAGTGGACAGGAAAAAAACTAAACTAAACATCTCTTGAGTCCCTATTTGTGTTAAAACATTGTTCTGGATGTTTTATTATATTCATACTTGATGATATTAATGCAAAGATCAATACTGACACTGATACTGACACTAATATGGGTAATAATGCTGATGCAAGTACTGATACTAATCAAATATCTGTCAGGGTTTTCTCTGCATGGAGGGAGCTGGAGTATCCCTCCTGGCGTCCGACCCCATCTCTGATGCATTCCTCCCACTGGAGAAGAGAGGGGTAACCTAACAGATGGGTAACAGCCACAGATCAACTCAAACACCTTAATCCCTGAGGATATATTCTCTTTTCATCTCTTTCTGCCCAGACATTCTTTATAAAAGGCAGTAATCCTGCATAAGAGTCTGCTCTGCCCTTCATACCCTGCCTAAAGGCTGGGATTTGAAGACTGGTGCCCTCCAGAGGAGAGCAAGTGGCCCATGGGACTGGTCACCTGAGTGCATCCTCCAATCTAGCTCTGTCCAGAATAAAGCTGTGCCGTGCTGCCCACTCGGGAGAGGATGAAAATGCCCAAGCCCTGGAACATAGGACTTGGTGAGAATGTTTGAACATGCTGGAAGAGAAAGATAGACCTGGAACTAACGTTTCCTCTGCAGCAAATTTCTAAATTTTCTAGGAAGACAGCAATATCTGAAATGCCTCTCTCCTAGAGAGGAGACAGCAGAGTCCAGCCTCCCATTCTACCCACCATATCAAGTGGTAACAATGATGTTGGATTAATCTCTTATTGAGAGAGTTCTCCCAATAGCAGTTAAGTTTACAGAACACTGGTCCCGGGAGAGAATCCAGGGGCAAAAAAACCAAGTCAATTGTTTCTCTCTTTTCCTGTTAGCATGAGCCTTTGTTATGGTCCCTGGAAACACTAACATGGGATTCCAGGAGAGCAATTCTTCTTTAAATAAGAGTTCAGGGTAGTAGGGATTGCCATATTTTTACAGGTTTGGGGCCAGAGATACAACAATCTTCTGTTTCCTCTCATCTCTTTTTACACCTTACAATGTGACCTTCAGAGCCAGAATTCCCTCTG
This sequence comes from Galago senegalensis, assembly GCA_963575145.1. Classification (NCBI taxonomy): domain Eukaryota; kingdom Metazoa; phylum Chordata; class Mammalia; order Primates; family Galagidae; genus Galago; species Galago senegalensis. The sequence continues at coordinate 33,647 of CAUYTI010066499.1, read as the reverse complement.
CTAGAAAACAATGCTTTCATCTTTTTGGAAGAGCATTTCAATTTGTCTTCATAAGATAGAATCCCAGATGGAAGGCGGAACAGGCCATTTCAGTCCCATTTTTCAGATGCAGAAACAAATCCAGAGATGTTATTAATTCCCCAAGCCCACATAGAGGTCAAATGCCATGTCCTCCTATTCCAACCAAGACTCGTTTGTCTGGTTAACATGTTTTTGGTTTTTTTGTTTGTTTGTTTGTTTTTTGCAGTTTGGGGCCAGGGCTGGGTTTGAACCTGCCACCTCCAGCATACAGAGCATATGGAGCGTATGGGGCTCCTTTGAGCCACAGGTGCCGCCCTGGTTAACAGGGTTTTAAAATTCTTGCCCAGAACACATTGTAAATGCTCAAATATAGTTGTTAAACTGCTTCCAAAAAAACTGGATACAACTCTCTTTCTTGGGTCACTGCTCACTCTAGAATGCCCTGCCCTTTCTGGATATATCACCCTGGGCTGTGCAGGACACTTCCTGGCTGGAAACCTTCCCCAGCTGCTTTTTGCTCAAGGAATCTGGCCTGAAGCATAGTGTGTTAAGAGACACTTTCTCATGGAGAAAGATCTGCTTACTCCTGTCTCGCTCCACGGGCTCACAGCCTTTCCTTCCTTGGGACGCTGTCCTTGCTCCCACCCTCTCACCACCCAGCTCTTCCCAGTCCCGGGTGAAGGTGTCCTTGCTGACCTTGTCCATCCTCAGAGCTCCTGGGAGTCTCACCCTCTGCTGAAATCCTGATACATTTCTTGTCTGTGCCACTCATCTGTCCCTTTTCACTTATTTAAGAAAAATCTTTCCTTTCTTCTCACTAGGATAATACTCTTCCTGCAGTCAGGGAAAGTCGCCTAACTCTGGTTTTAGCCACAGACAGTAAAAGCATTTGAAGTGACAGCAATGGCCTCTATATTCACTCCACGTGTGTCCTTTGGCCGCCCTAATACTGAACCCAGGGATTTGAATTAGGGGCTACAAAAATACTGCTGGCAAATTCCAAGACCTTGGTATTTGGGGAACTGCAGACCTTCGAGTATGTCTTAGCTAATTCTACTGCTACCCAGCCTCAGACGACAGAAGCAGGGGTGTCTTTCTTATATTTGGATTATGTGGTCAGTCTGTGGATTGTGACAGGTAGCTCAGGTTTGGGGCTCAAAAGCAGACAATACACAGCTGTCTCTGCTACATGCCCCAAGGAAGGAGAGCGATGAGGCAGGAAGTAAGAAAAGGCTGTTTTTACTTTCTGTTTATTTCCACAGTAGATCAACTTTTCCAACTTAGAGAATGAGGGCTGCAAAAGAAAACCTCTTAGAGTTAATCTCGTTCAACTGCCGAATCACACTTGAATTGTTTCCTCAGTGCTGTCGCACCCTTTCTGAACACAGGATAGAAAGATAACTCTATGGTATTTTAAAATATTAATGGTGGCCAGGCACAGTGGCTCAGACCTGTAATCCTAACATGCTGAGAGGCCCAGGTGGGTGGATGCTTGAGCTCAGGAGTTTGAGACCAGCCTGAGCAAGAGTGAGACCTAGTCTCTACTAAAAATAGAAAAACTAGCCAGGCATTGGGACCAATAATAGTCCCAGCTACTTGGGAGGCTGAGGCAAGAGGATCATTTGAGCCCAGGAGTTTGAGATTGCTATGAGTTATGATACCATGGCACTCTGAGTAAGACTCTGTCTCAAAAAAGAATATATATATATATTCTAAAGAATATAAGAATATATATATATTCTATAAAGAATATTCTAAAGAAAAGAGAATATACATATATTCTATATATATTCTATAAGAATATACATATATATTCTATCTCTAGTAATGCATAAAGTAGATAGTTTACAGTTAAAGAAGTCAAACTATCACTGTTGCTAACGTTATTAACAATAACTAGCATTTGTTGAGGTGACATGAACTTACTTCATATAATTCTCATCACAATCCTATGAGGTAGACTTTATCGTTTTTAGTATTTTGAGATGAGAAAACAGAAGCTTAGAGAAATTAAACGAACTAACTCAACATGTACACATTGGTTGGAAGGGTGTCTGCCCCGTAAAAGGGCTGAATAGATTTTCACCAAATTAGCACTATTATTCTTGTGGTTGTTAAGTAACATCCATTATTGTGCCCATGACTATTCAGTAATTTGCATCAGCTAGAAAGTGAGGAAGCAGAGATTTTGACTCACATCTCTCTGACCCTACATAGCAGGATTTTCTTCCAAATACCTAAAAATGCTAATTCTTTATTATTTCCTTACCCTATTTCTAATCATCTTGGGATACTTAAAAATAAGGAGCATTTTTCTTTTTACATAGAGCCTAATTTTTTTAATAAATAAGAAAACAGCCTATATTTTTAGATGTCTCGAACTTGGCGATTATGCCATTATAAATTTTTATTTTTTCTTTTAATTTCTTCATGCTTACTTAAAGTGATAGATCAACCTCTGTGTTGCCATATAAAAGTATTAAAAGAACCTGGTGTTCGTATTTCTCTTGAAATTAAAGATATTCAACATGAAACCAGATTAACCAACATATAACTCCATCACAGAATTTGATTTTCCCAATAAGCTTTAAATAGAAATTAATTTCATGATGTGTTAGGACAGAAATTCTAATAAAGGCCATTCATTAATTTCTACAGGAAATTTTATAACATCTCAAATATTCCAGAGAAATTGTTGTCACATGATTCTTCTTCTTTTTTTTTTTTTTTTTTTGGCAGCTTTGGGTTGGGGCTGGGTTTGAACCCACCACCTCTGGCATATGGGGCTGGCGCCCTCCTCCTTTGAGCCACAGGTGCCGCCCATGTCACATGATTCTTGATACTTTTATTGCTCAGACTGTGGGCCCAGGACCTAGCCTAATTCCCAGCACATAGTAGGCCCTCAAAACAAATCTGTTAAGTGCACGAATAAAATATCCTACCATAGAAAAAAAAATCCATATTCATTGTTTTGTCCTGGACTCAGTTTTACTTTAAACGAATAAATTCTTAAAAGAGCTAAATTTTTCTAGCATTTGAAGGAAACATAAGTGGTTTTGTTTAAGAATTGCCAGAGAAATCACAAGATACCCAGTTAAATGGAAATACAAGGTAAACACAGATAAGTTTTTAGTGTGTGTACAAATATTGCATGATCCATATTTGTTATTTATTAAACTTTCTCACTTCACTAGGCATCCTGTATTTTTTCTTTGGTAACTTTAGCAACCCAATTTTCAGAACCTCTTACTAATAGGAAAGAGGAAAGTAAAGCAAAAAGAGAAGAAAAACTGTGATGTCTCAGGTGGTGCCTGTGGCTCAAAGGAGTAGGGCACCGGCCCCATGTGCCGGAGGTGGCAGGTTCAAACCCAGCCCCAGCCAAAAACTGCAAAAACAAAAAACAAAAAACAAACAAACAAAAAAAAGGCCCCCAAAAAACCAAACAAACAAAAACTGTGACGTCCTTGAGAGCAGGATCCAGGCAATACATCTTCCTATTTGCACCCACACTGCCTGTCCTCTCCCTACCCCGGCAAAGCACCCAGCACACTGCCTGCTACAAAGTCACCAATACATTGTTATTGATTGAACTAAAGTTTTAAAATTCCACCAAATGTTTCCATCCACAAAGGACAAGGAAGGGCAGTATGTTACTAAAATAAGTAAAACAACAGCTCAATGATTACATGATTCTAAAGCTGGAAGGAGGTGGGGACTTCCTATCTACTGCCTATGGCCCAGAGTGATTCTGTGACTCGTCTAAGGCCTCAGAACTGGCAGCAATCTGTCTGGAGCCAGAACCAGGTCACCCTAACTCCTAGTCCAAAGCTCCTTCCACAAACTGCACCAAAGATATTTCTGACAAAGACAACCTTTCCTGAGAAATTCCAAACCTTTCTTCTCTACAGCTGCCTCAGCTTTGTAACCCACAACATATCCCAAGCTATTATGCATATTCTTTAAAGAAACCCAAGTAAGAGCTTTTCCCTTTTTTAAGCTAATAAAGATTATACTTGTAGATGGATGGAACAAAACAATAAGCTAAAAATGAATCTAATTATTTAAAAATATTGAAGGCCTTTTGCATGAAACTGCCTTTCATTTGTAGACATATCAGATTATACCAAAGATCTCTCTTTATACATTTTTTTTTAAAGGGTGGCAGCTTCAGTTCAATAGTGTTAGTGAGACAATCCCTTAAGCTGTGTCAAAATGCCAGTTATCCTAGATGCCACCCAGATTTGAATAATTTAGAAGGAGACAAAACAGGCATGCAGAAAGAAGGAATCATCTTTTGACTACCGCTGCTTTTGACGAGGCGGAGGCCTCCCCTTTACCCCCCTCTCTCTTTCCTGAAGCATCTTCCTCTCTCTATCAGTGGTGACAAGTGCCAATCAAGCCTTCTGTGGCTGGGAGGGGGGCGAATGGGCAGTGGAGAAGCGCAGGGGAGGGGAGGGGGTAAGACATGAAACATCCTTGAACAATCGCTCGAGGAAGATTCCCTATCGGTGTGTGGTCTGGGGAAAAGAAGTCTTTTCCTTTTTTCTGCTTCTAATCTCTAACCCACTATTTACCTCTTTTCATAAACTTGAATCTCTCTGTTGCTCCAAAGGCTCCAAAACAAATCGCCGGTCAACCGGGATTAAGCTGCTTTGTTGTCGATGATTAGCAGGTTTGCTTGTAGTTTTAACATCTTCAGCAACAGCTGAATGTCAAACGATTCAGGAAATACTTGTCTTATTTTGACCGAAGCCATATGAATGTTTGAAATAAGTTGGGAGAAAGATACCACAGAGAGAGGATTATAGAACGTTCCAGAGAGAGAGAGAGAGAATTTAACAAGCACAACTGGGAACTCTATCAACATTTTACATCTGCTGTTTCTATGCTATCATCATTTTGGAAATTGTTCTCGTCCAGCCAACCCACTTTCCCAAAGGATAACCTGTACAATATCCGTATGAAATCCCAAGCTCTATATGGAATGTTTCCTTCAAGCACATTCAATATTTTAGGGCTCAAAATCCGCATAGCATTCATTTATTGAATATCTACTGTATGCTGGGTAGTGTGCTAAAGTCAAGTCCACTCTCACTTTTCAAGATTGCATTCGTTTGTTTCAGTATTTGATACGTTTTTTAAAGCAATGTAATTTCTTAGGACTCCGAGTTATATGTAAGACCCCGAAGAGCAAAGACTATGCCTTCTTTCCCAACCATCCCTACCAAATTTCACACTGATCTTCTATATAGTGACTGCTAGCACACATGCAGAGCCTCCCCCACTGTCAACATCCCCCACCAGAGTGACACATTTACTACAGCTGATGAATTTATACTGACACTTCATTATCACCCCAAGTCCAGAGCTTCCACTAGGGTTTGCTCTTGGTGTTCTGCATTCTGTGGGTTTGGACAAATTTATGAGGCCCTGTATCCACCATTATAATATCCCAGGGGAGAGTAGCTTCACTGCCCTGAGCATCCTGGGTGCCCCCTCGATGCACCTCTCCCGCCCCTCTACCCCTAGACACCGCTGACATTTGTACTATCTTTGTACTTTTCTCTTTTCCAGAATGTCAGGTAATTGGAATCACATCGTACGCCGCCTTTTCAGATTGGCTTCTTTCACAAGGAACACGCATTTCAGTTTTTCCTCCGTGTCTTTTTCTGGCTTGATAGCCTGTTTCTTTTCAGTACTGAATAACGTTGCATTGTCTGGATGTGCCACAGTTTATTTATACTTTCATCTACTAAAGAATATCTTAGTGGCTTCCAAGTTTGGGCAATTATAAGTAAAGCTGCTAACAGCATTCATGTGCAGATTTTTTTTTTTTAATTTCCGAGTATAACGGGGCTACAAATATTTTTGGTTACATGGAGTATTTTATAATGCTCGAGCCATGATTATAAGTGTGCCGGCCACCCAGATAATGTTCATTGCTCCCTTAGGTACGTTTTTACCCATTCACTCCTTCTCCCTCCTCCCCTGCTTGATTCCTGTTTTTACTTCCTCTAAGTACATGTGTGTTCCCCAGTTAGTTCCAATTTGACAGGGAGGACATGTGATGTTGGTTTTTCCATTCTTTAGATGCTTCACTGAAAGTAACAGTCTCCAGTTCCATACAAATTCTTGCAAAAGGCAGACTTTTATGTGGACGTAAGTTTTTATTCAAGTGCTTTGAGTAAATACCAAAGAGTGCAAGAGCTATATTGTATTGTAATAAATGGCTGTACCATTTATCATTCCCACAGGCAATAAACAAGAGTCCTTATTGCTCCACTTCTTCACCAGCGTTGGATACTGTCAGCGTTCTGGATTTTGTCCATTTTAATAGATGTATCATAGTGGTATCTCATTATGATATCGTAGTGGTCTCTGATATATGATATGAAGCATCTTCTCATATACTTATTTGCCCTTTGTGTACCTTCATCAATAGGTCTGTTAAGGTCCTTGGCCCATTTGTAAATTGAGTTGTTTGCTTTTATATTGTTGAATTTTAAGGATCTTTCATATATTTTGGATAACAGGATTTTTTCACTTTCAGTAAGTGTAGTTTACTGTATATCAATTATACTTTACTAGATCTGTTTTAAATTTGTTTTTCATTTTAGATTAACATAGGGACACAAACAATTAGATTGCACAGTCTGTATTTGTAAGGTTGAAGTCTGATTTGTAGGTGTGTCCCACCAGGTAGTGTGCCATATTCCTGTGCATGGGTTAATACCTATTAGGTGGGAATTTACCCAACCCATCCTCTTTTGCCCCCTTCCCCTTACTAGAATTTCACTGAGTTTTTTTCTCATGTGAGCATGTAGGTGTTAATCTACTAGTTCCAATTTAGTACTGGGCACATCTGATGTTTATTTTTCCATTCTTGTAATACTTCACTTAGAAGAATGGACTCCAATTCCACCCAGGTTGTTGCAAATGATATATAATCTCCATCTTTTCATGGCTGAGTCGTAGCATACTCTATGGTATACATGCCCCACAGTTTATTAATCCATTCCTGTGCTGAGGGGCAATGCCTTTACCAAATATTTTCTCCCAGTAGGTGACTCGTCATTTCATTTTTCTAACAATATCTTTAGAAGAACAGAGAATTTTAATTTTAATGAAGTCAATCTTATCAATGTTTTCTTTGCTAGATTGTGTGTTGTATCTAAAAAGTCATCACCAAACCCAAAGTCATCTAGATTGTCTCTCTGTTATCATTTAAGAGTTTTATAGTTTTATCTTTTACATTTAGCTCTATGATAAATTTTGAGTTAATTTTTGTAAAGGGTGTAAGATCTGTATTTAGACTTTTTTTCTTTTTTGCATGTGAATGTCCAGTTGGTTTGACACCATTTCTTAAAAAGACTATTTTTTTGTCATTGAGTTACCTGTGCATCTTCATAAGAAAACAGTTGACCACATTTATCTAGGTCTAATTCTGGGCTCTGTGTTCTGTTCTATCAACACATTTGTCTATTCTGTTCTCAATACAACACTATCTTGATTACTGTAGCTTTGGAGGAACTCGCAAGATCAGAGATTGTCAGTCCTCCAATTTTTTCTTCAGTATTGTGTTGGCTATCATGGATATTTTGCCTCTACAAATAAATGTTAGAATCACTTTGTTAATAGATCTTAAATAACTTACAAGGATTTTGAATAGGAAAGTGTTGAATCTATAGCTCAAGTTGGTGAAGACTAACATCTTGACAATACTGAGTCTTCCTATCCATGAACATGGAATGTCTCTCCATTTATTTAGTTCTTGGATTTCTTTCATGTAAGTTTTATAGTTTTTTTATGAAGATCTTGCAAATATTTTGTTAAATTTATAACTGAGCATTTAGTTGGGAGGAAGTGCTAATGTAGATGGTATTGTGTTTTTAATTCCAAATTTTACTTGTTTATTTCTGGTATTATATATAGGAAAGTGATTGAATTTTATATACATTTTATATATATTAACCTTCTACCCTCAAGCTTTGCTATAATTACCTACTAGTTCCAGCAGGTTTTTTGTTAATTATTTTAGATTTTTTACATGGACAGTCATATCATCTACCAACAGAAAATTTTATGTCTTTCTTTCCAACATATACACCTTTTATTTCCTTTTCTCATCTTATTGTATTAGCTATGACTTCCAATATGACTTTGAGAAGGAATGGCAATAAGAAAGATCCTTGATTTTTTTCCTGAGCTCAGTGGGAAAACTGAGTTTCTCACCATTAATTATAATGCTAGCTGAGGGTTAATTATAGGTACTCTTTATCAAGTTAAGGAAGTTTCTCTCCTAGTTGACTGAAAATTTTCATCATGAATGGGTATTTAATTTTGTCAAACACTTTTTCGAAATATCTTAATAGGATATATGGTTTTCTTCTTTATCCTGTTGCTGCAATGGATTACACTGGTTGATTTTTGAATTTTGAACAAGTCTTGCATGCCATGGATAAATCCCACTTGGTTGTGGTGTGTAATTCTTTTTAAACATTATTGGTATACTAATTTTTTGAAATTCGTTGATGCATCATTTATTATAGAAGATATGGCCTATATAACTATATAAATGTTCATCATGAGCTTAGGCACAGTGTTCCATATATGCCTATTAGAATAGTCTTGCTAATTTTGTTCTTCAAGTCTAGTATAACATTATTATTATTATTATTATTATTTCAGCTGACTACTGTTTTGGAGATATCTGTCATGGTAGTGCTTTGTGGATTGTGGTTGCTGAGGGAGGAGGACTGAGGAAGAAGTTCTTAGTATGATGGTTATACTCTCTGAAGAAATCTGCTTTCATAAGAACAATGCCAAGTGCAGCCTCACCCTGCACTGGCCTGCTCATTGGTCTACAGCACATCCCACTCACTACTTTGTGGACTTGAGGATCAGGCATCTCCCTATACCTTACATTGCATTTACATTATTGGATTACTTTTCAAAAATTAATAGCGTAATGTTGTTGCCATATTGGACCACTTAAAGTGCTATGCCTTGCCCTTGTTCTTGCTGTTCCTCCTCTTAGAAAATTTTTCCCTAACCACATACACATATCAAACCTTCAAGGTCCCTTATGAGTCTTCTCAGATTTCCCCATATTACTTACTTTATTTCTCAGTTATGAATTCTTCTACTCTACTTTGCTTGGTATTTTTCATGAATTTATATTCTTTCTCCTGCTGGATCACTAAGGACGTTGAAGTATATAACTTAATCTTATTGATTTTTGTAGCCCCACCACCTAAGAAGGACTCAGTATATAAATGCTTAAAGATACGCATATTTCCATACTCAAATATTGAATATGCCGATTTTCATGTTCAAATGGCTATAACTTTACTAATTAAAAATCACTTTGAAAGCCTCTATCTGCCCAAACATCATGAATGTTCTGAGCTGGAGCAAACTAATTGTAGGTTATAAATAGACTTTCATAAGTACTACTGAAAATTTTATGCTAATTGTTGTATATTGCAGGACATAGATGTTCTAGAGTTGTTGTACTAAAATAACTTTGGTAGCTCAGTTTATACTCATGGCAGGCTTTGTAACAAATATATTAAAATTACATTTCCTTTTTTGCTGGATTTATCCCTCTTTTCTCCAATATGGTAATTTGACTTGACTAAAGGTAGAGAAACCAAGAGAGATACAACGTGAGGGTCAAGAAAACAATAAATGACTGATCATTTCAGATGTTTCATTTAAACTTTCCTACTCTATGTCCTCATTATTTTAGGTCTTTTTGAATGTCAAACCAGCCTTGCATACCTGGGGGCAAATCCCAGTTGATTGTGGTATATAATCCTCTTTATACATTATTGGTAAACTGTTTTCAATGTAATATATCCTTTATGATTTATAATATGATCCCACTGTACAACTGTTCCAAAAGGGTTTAGGCACAGTGTCCCATATATATAACCTCTGTGCTTCAATTTCATCATTTGTATGTGGCTTTAATAATAGTACTTGTAGGTTCGGCACCTATAGCTCAACCGGCTAAGGCGCCAGCCACGTACACCTAAGGTGACGGGTTTGAATCCCCAGCCTGGACCCGCCAAACAACAATGATGGCTGCAACCAAAAAATAGCCAGGCGTTGTGGCAGGCGCCTGTAGTCCCAGCTACTTGGGAGGCGGAGGCAGGAGACTCGCTTGAGCCCAGGAGTTGGAGGTTGCTGTGAGCTGTGATGCCACGGCACTCTACCCAGGGGGACAGCTTGAGGCTCTGTCTCAAAAAAATAAAATAATAGTACTTGTGATAGTGCTGAAGTGACCATTTAGAGAGTTCACATATGCAAAGAGTCTAGTGCAATGCCTTTCACACGGCAGTTGTTTAACAACTATTACTGTATTAATATTGTGTTTGGAGAACCAACCACAACAACCTCTCATTTACATGATGAATATACTCATGTATGTTCTTCAAATAAAGCAACAAAGAAATTTGAACTTAATATATACACATGCACTGGCTTTGGAAGGCAGCTATGCTCACTACTATACCACCAATGCACTTATGCACTAGGTTAGGGATAACTTGGGTTACGATTCATGCCAACTATGGTGGTGATTTACATTGGCAGAATAGCTCAGTAATGCTTCTTGTGGTCCTAGAAATGAGATAAGACATGCCAGGTAATTTCTCTGCCAGCAGCCACCTCCCATTTATCACTATAGAAAAGCTCTGTGACTGTACATCAGAGACTCCTATATGTTCCAAATGTTTTATTGATTTTTTTTGCCATATAGTAATTTGTTTAATTTTATGCACACAGCACAATTATAGGGTAAATCTTAACTTGTAATAGAATTTTAAAAACTCCTTTTCTTTTGTTCTTTTTAATCAGGCTTAGGTGAGGTTTGAACTCACTGCCCTGGTGGTTTGAAGGGCCAGCACTCTAGCTACTGAACTATAGCACCCAGCTAAAAATCTCCTTTTAATTATAATATAACTGAATTATTGTACAATAAAAATTACAGAAATATTTGTAAATTTAAAACAAATTGGCCAGGCACAGCAGTTCATACCTGTAATCTTAGCACTCTGGAAGGCTGAGGTGGGAGGATCCCTGTAGCTCAGGAGTTCAAGACCAGACTGACAAAAAACAAGATCCCATCTCTACTAAAAATAGAAAAATTTAATCAGGCATTGTAGTTGTGGTGGGCACCTATAGTTTCAGCTACTCAGAAGTCTACATTGAAGTCTATACTTGTTCATTTTTGCAGCCCCACCACCTAAGTCTCAGCTACTCAGGAGGCTGAGGCAGAAGGATTGCTTGAGCCCAGGAGTTTGAGGTTTCAGTGAACTATGACACCATGGCACTCTACCAAAAGCAACAGGGTGAGACTCTGTCTAGAAAAACAGAAACAAAACAAGACAAAAAACAAATCCACACGACTGTTGCAAAATCTAGTGGAAATGTAAAAGCTAGTAATACAACCACAACAGGAAAGTAAATGAGAACAGAAAAATGTATGCCTTAAATTTTGCTATGAATTGTAATTGCAATTTCCTGCAGAACAGAAGAAAATGTGTTTATTAAATAAATATTCTGAAGATATTAAAGTAGACACTAAGAAGAGATATTTTCAACCAATACATAGTGAATTTTATTTTTTCCCCAATAGTCGAAAAATAAGTAATGAAATCCAACTCCTAAATTTAGAATGAATGTTCAAGAAAAAAATTTAGTGGTTTTTAACAGTATTAAACTTATGAATGTACTTAGCTATATAAAATGACCTAGACTCTTGCATAAAAAAAGAAAACATTTTAAAATGGAAAAATGGTAAAGTATTGTTTTAGGAAGATTTTTATCACTTTTATCCATTTTATGAACAAAGACATTTTACTTAATTACTCTAACTAACTACCATTTTCAGCATCTCAGCCATCCCTCATGTACAGTATGAATCTGGTCTGTATTCCAGGTCCACAACTGGTTTTGACCTCATACATCAAAATGCTACTTAAATACTGGAACTGTAAGTATACACTGAGATAATAAATTACTGGGTCAGATTTTGTCAGATGAATAAACTCTTTCAAGAATAACTGGAGATCTTGTTTCCCCCCCTGACTTCAAAAACTCAACACACCTTCAAAAACACTTACCTTGAATTCAATGAGTTAGTGATTTGCTCCATGGGATCTGCTGGGTTTTATCACCTGGAAGTATCTTCTTGAATAATGGCTGAAATGTAGGTTTGCACTTGGAAGGTATTTGCGATTATCTCAGTTCACTAAACTGCAAACCTGATTATTCTCCCAATTAAAACAGCAGTGGGTGCCTATTTCTCAGCAAGACACATGGAGGGTCTTGAATGACCAAGATTTTATTTCTTTCTCAGAATATTTTATACGATTCAGTAATCAGTAAAATTGGTTCCTCTACAATAGGCCTTCTCTGTCATTAGTGAGAATTAGCAAAGTTCTATTGCCTTTAAAGAAAAAAAAAGTAAAGTGGTCTATTACTGTGAATGAACCTGCTTTATTTTCTGTGAGGACTTCTTTTAATTTTAAGGAGGGCTTTCATGCTTTTGTGTTGTGAATTAAATCACCATTTCATGAGGTTTATCCTTGTCAAGGAAGGAAGAAAATCAATCTTTCATTAAATCTGCAAGACCAAGAATCCTGCTTACAAAAAGGACTGTAGACCTGGCAGAGTCTGCAGGGTATTTTAGGTAGGGTGTCCAGGGAAGCTTTACATCCTCATACAATGCCTGCATTCTGCAAAATGTACATGAACATTTCATTCCAAAAAAAAAAAAAAAACCAGAATACATTTTTTAAAAGTTTTAAACTAGAACCCTGATGTCAAGACTTCTTAAATAACTTGTGAGCTTGTGGCCTTGGTTCTATGGGGGGTTAAATCTTGCCTGCTCTGAAATGTATCACATGCAACCTGGCCGAGAACAATAACATTCTACTGCGGGGTTGTTTTCCAAAACTGCCTCAGCATCAGTGTTAGCTGTTTTTCTCGGTGGGTTTGAACTTCATGTCCTTTATCATGGTGTGTGTGTAAGGGAGAATGATATTAGGGTTGGGGATGGAAGTGGAAAGGGAGGTATGAAACCACACTGAAATTGGACAATGGTGAGATGATAATAAGAGGCCAGCCGGTGGCACTCTAACTGGATTCAGTTAGAATCCTTCCTGTCTTTGTCACTCACTCATCATTCTTCTCCCTTGGAAAAGTTGACTAGATGAGCCTTGGCTCCTTCTCTGTAAAATGGGCATGATACCAAATGCATGGGGTAGTTTGGAGGATTCTGGATAATTCGTGTATTTATCACATAGTAGGTATATTGGTTAGCTTTTAGTGCACCACAAACCAACTCCAATGCCATTGGCATGAATAAAAATTATTTTGTTTACTCATAATTCTGAAATTTGGCAATTGAGACTGGGCTCAGCTTGGCAGCTCTGTTCCTGGCTGCACTCCCCCATGCACCTGCCAACAGCTCTGCTCCTGCAGTTGCTGGGGAGCCTTGGCTGCCCTCCTGATGTTTCCTTATCCCTCAGTGGTTAGTGCAGACTTGATCCCTGGAGGAGACAGGGCTGCAAGACAGCAGAAGGCAAGAAGGCCTCCTGAGGCCTGAGCTCTTTACTGGCACAACCTTACTTCCGCCATGTTGTTTTGGCCATAGCAAGTCAGGAGCGAAATCCAGATTCAAGTAAAAGGGGGATGGATTCTACCTCTTGACAAAAGAATATTCAAAGGGACGTTGGAATAGACATGGATAGAGGGAGGCCATCACTTGGAGTATCAGTGAAATCCATAATACTGCAGCAGACATGTGACGGATTGTGGCTACACCTACAGAAAGACTCTAAGGAGGGCACGGACCAAATCTGGCCCTGGCTTGTTTTTGTAAGTAAAATTTTGCTGGAACACAGCCACATCCATTTGCTAACGTGTTGTCTGTGTTTGCTTTCACACTACAGTGTGGTTGAGTAGTTACAACACAGATGATGTAGCCAGCAAAGCCTGAGATACTAATCTAGTTCTTTAGAAAATTGTCTGCTCTAGAGCTTTACTACTCTGAGTATTGTCTGTGCATCAGGTGAGCTTTGGCCTCACCTAATAACTTACTAAAAATGCAGAAACCTAGGTCTGCCACATCAGAATATGCATTTAACAAGATCCCCCCCCCCCAACAGTGCACACGAGGGTTTAAGAGACACCCTGAACCAGAGAGCTGTTAGATTGCTTGGGCATAATCTGAGACGTGTAAGAGGCCCAAAGAAAATTCTTACAGAGATAAACACCAGCTGGAAGTCCCAGCTAAAGCCTGTTTGTTGCTAATTTGGAACCAGCATGGCTGCTGAACCAGCGTGGCTTCTATTCTGGTTTAGAGGCTCTGTCCATGCTCGGCAGAGATCATGCCCTTGATTCAGAGAGGCAGAGGGGGATGAAGGCCCTCTGAATACAGACTTTTGGGAAGGAGGCCATAAGGTGCCCAGTCTGATCAGTTGGCCAGGACTAGGCTCTGATTTCTAAAGGACTAGAGCAGGAGGGATCAGAGAAGAGCCAGGGGCATGGTCTGAATCCAGTTCTGTAGGCTTGGTAAGGACAAAAAGGGACCAGTGATCCCAACTCCAGCATCACCCCTGGCCCTCTGCAGATGCTGGCCACAACTGGCAGCTGAGGAGCCTTGTGAGGGAACTGAGACCAGGCCATGGGGTCTGCCCCCAGAAATATGGCTGAGTCCCTGTTCTAATCATTTTCTCAGTCTGTTAGTTTTTTCCTCAAATATATATGGATGAGAGTATGTGCACCTGGGCAGTGTCTGTGGGGCTACAAATGGGTGCTCTGTTAAACTGGGATAAAATAAAATCTTCTTCATAGATTTTGTGTGAGCATGGAGCTTATTGATAAGAAAAGTTAAAACACAACCCAAAATACAATGCTAAACAAATGTTACCTGTTGCTATGGACATTGTAAACATCATCACCTTTGCCATCATCATTAGAACGAGATGCTGAAGCCATCAGGGTCCCAGGGAGCTCTCAGGATCAGCCACAGGCTTTGACTCCTTCTCACCTTCCTCGCATATCTCCCCATCCCTTCTCCCTGTACCACTCTCAGGATCAGTTCCTCCTCCTCTAATTCACGCATTTTCTGATCTATTACCATTTTGGTTTGCAGATCTCCTTGACTTTTCCACATGCAAAGACATCCCTCTCCTTCAGTTCTATTACTAGCTGCCAAATTCCCTTTGTGTTCCCTGCTAGAAGAGAATCTGATTGGCCATGCCAGGTGGTTGGTTAGCTGGTCAGTCTGGGATCAACTCCCCCTGGTGGGATATCCATCCTCCGCTCAAACAGCTGTGGCTGAGTGAGGGTGGGTGATTTCCCTTGAAAGGGGATGAGCATGGAATAGGCATTGAGACTTGTTCTTCTCAGAACAGGTCTCAACCATCTTAGTCTCTGGATGGAGAAGCAGATACTGAGGGTGTAAATGGCAAAGGCTGTTGCCTTATTGTCAAAATAGAGGGAGGGAGGGCAGAGTGCTCCTGAGCTGGCTCCTGAACTTGGAAGAAGTGAGGAAAGAAATCGGGAGGACCAAGAAGGAAGCTAAATTGCCAGTAAATGCAGCTCTGAAAATGAGACATTAACCCAGAAGCAGCTATGGAACTTCTATGAAAAGACCCCTTGTTGAAATTCTTTATATTGAGTTATCCAACACTAATAAGCTTTTATTATGTAGCATATTAGATGTAGCAGGAAATACTATTATTACAGGGAAAAATTATCTAGCAACAGATATCTTGGGATGTCTTTGCCATGAGTAGGAGGGAAGACTTTGTGTGTTTGTGTAGAAAGAAGTTGCCAACATGAACAGAATATTTTTTAAATATTTTGCAAAATTTTGTAATAGATATTTTGTGAGCACAAAGTACATTTAGCTACAGTTTCCCAATTTCCCTAGTATGGTGACTTTGGGGACGGCTTATATTTTAAAGGTGAACATTTACTGGATGTTACTATATGCCAGTTACTAAGATAAGTCCTTAATATTAGACCTCACAAATCTGTGAGTCAGGAAGAGAGACCCTCAAAATGCCCCATAGCCCATATGACGCAGACCCCAAGCCATCTAAACAAATATCAAACCAGAAAGAACTGGAAAGATCACCTGGGGACACATGGGATCAACATCAACTCTAGACGTAGCTTCTGTTATCATCGTCACTAGTAAATGAGGAAACTAAGACAGAGAAGGAAAGACACGTGCTAGCAAGCCAGGGTGCCAGGCCCTTGAGGTCAGGC
Source organism: Galago senegalensis (assembly GCA_963575145.1). Classification (NCBI taxonomy): domain Eukaryota; kingdom Metazoa; phylum Chordata; class Mammalia; order Primates; family Galagidae; genus Galago; species Galago senegalensis. The sequence goes on along the minus strand of CAUYTI010066499.1, from coordinate 17,333 downwards.
TGCCTGGCTGCGGAATCTCACATCCTTATATTCACAATTCACAGCTCTGAACAGTCACACTTGTGGTGCACCCACCAGCATACTAGTAGCTGGAGTATGGAGAGGATTACAGCTGGAGTCTTTATTCAATGCCAGGACCATTGTTTCCAGGTCCAAGGCTACCATAAATGCTAACCAACTCCTAATTCGAAATCTGCTCCAACATTATACCTTTACAGTTTGGGTTTTTTTTTTTTTTTTTGGCTGGGGCCAGGTTTGAACCCACGACCTTCAGGATATGGGGCCAGAGCCCTACTCCTTGAGCCAAGGTACCACCCCAACATTGTACCTTTATTTGCCACTTTTCCTAAGTGCCTCTACAACGTACCATACACAGAATTGGAGTCACCTCTTCCTTGGTACTCAGAAGCAGTTTACATTTCCCTGAAATTATGAACATTTCCCCCAAGAAGACTGGGAGCTCCTAGAAGTTAGGGTGTGAGGCTTCCTTGACTCCGTATCCCAAATGCCTAACATAACATTTAAAACATCGTAAATGCCCTGTGCATGTTGCTGAATGGATGAAAGAATGAATGAACACCTGGTGAGGCAAATTGCTCACAGCAAAATACAATGTTCTTACTTCATTCAATCATTGTGGAGAGACAGTCACGAAGTCACTGTTAAAAAGAAGGAAATACCGAATAAAATTTCTATGAACCTACATTTGTTGAGAAGGAGGGAATTCTTATTGACAAAGAAGATTATACAAGCTATTTGGTCTCAATATCCACAATGCCATCATTTTGAAATCTCTATGAAAAACATACTTAAAAAAACAACAACAACACTGTATTGGGGTTTTCTTCCTAAGTCCTCCTCCCCCTGTCCCTGGCTTCCCCTTTCCCCACCCCATAGCAGCATGTAGCACCACGATGCCACTTCATTTATTTAGATTCCATTTTAGTGGATTAGTCATCTACCTAATGGAGCTGGACTCTCTTGTTCCAAAAGCAAACACTCTAAAAGGTAAATACAACTGAGCGGAGCGAGTAACCACGTCCGGTGACTGCACCTGCCATTTGGGCCACTCTCCACGGGCAATTTGAAAGATAGCTGGCAAATTTCTTTATTTATCTTCTGAAGGTGGAGTAGAAAAAGCACTGCAACTTAAGTTAGGAAGTCCTGGGTCACAGCCAGAGCTTTGATCTTTTAAGAGCAGCGTTGCCATTGGCCGGTCACTTTCTCCCCTGGGTCTCATTTTTCTGGCCTTTAAAATAAGAAGGTTGGACCAGATTATCCCTCTAAAGTTTCTGCAAACTTAAAATTCTACATTCCTTCATTTAATAATTATTTACTGAAGAGGCAAGAAATTCTGCCTTGTGGTGCAAACAAGATAACTTCTGCCCTCAGGGCTTAAAACAGGAGGGCTGTTAGTTTAATGTAACCACATTAGATTGTATTTTTTAAAAAAAATTAGCACATTGTACCCCACATATGCATGAATGTATTCATGATCTATGTGTACTTGACTTAATAAAAAATAAATAAATAAAATAAACATATACATACAAAGAAAAAAAATTAAAAAATAAAAAATACCAGGAGAGCTAACATAGGGCCAAAAGGAATGAGATGGTGGGTGTTAAACTCATGTGTTTTAAGACTATTATTTTAGCATGATGTTACAAATCCTTTGCCATGCATAGTTTTCAGTATAAAACCTAAAGATTTAGTACCTATATGTTTATTTAATTAAGTGCTTGCTGAATCCCAAGCCATTCGAAAAGCTCTGCCAAGGACAATTAAATGTGACAGCTGAAAATGAGAGGGGCATTTTCTCATGGTGGATGCAACATTTCCTCTTCCTTCTCCGTCATGTGACTCATGAAGTTCAATTCCAATTCCAAGTCCTGGAACATGAATCACGTAGGCTTCCCAACCTCTTGCCTTTAATAAACCAACAAAGGAAGTCATTGTTAACCTTCTTCTTGTGAGCTTTCCAAATTCCGTGCCAGGACCCACCTGTTCTAAGATTGGAAAAGGTAAGGACACTCTAGATTGTATTTGTCCTTCACCTAAATTTACATGCTCTCAGTTGGGAGATGAAACATTTTTCTAGACTTCAATTCAGTTTTAACTTTTAGAGGAGAAACTCCCAGAATAATAGCTAAGTTGTGTTTTCTACACTAATAAAACCATGACAATAGGTATTTTTTTAGTAGTAGCAGTTTGCACAAAAAGTGCATTAGTATGTGAAATATCATTTTTAATATATTAGTGTACATCAGCCTGTCTATAACATGTTGTTTATGACACTTTCCACATTACTTCTTTTTTATGCTTAAAAAACTTAAAAGGCCACTGAACCCCCAAATCTTAATTTCTTAGAAATCATTTTATCCCACTAACCATCTGCAGTAAAATAAGTATCAGATGTGTGCTCAGAAGATATTGCCACACTAATATTTGGAATAGAAACAGAGGGCAGTCAAGTTGGCTTAGGTGATTAAAATCTTTTTTAAGAAAGGCAAAACAGTATTTTAATAGCTACTTTAGAGGAAAAAATATATATATAGAAGTCCAAATGAACACAAAGAATACATTCGTGATAACTCACTCTACCAAAAGACTCCATAAAATATATTGAATATTATGGTAAGGTTTCCTAATTTGAAAGGAAGTTTCCTAATATAAATTCTATTCAAACCCCATTTTGTTTGGCACTCATTTATTATGGAAATCATGACTTCCAGTATTATGATCATGCCTATTACTGTTCTCCTTGCTATTTACTTTTATATAATCGTAACTAAAATCCACAGATTTGTATGAAAAAATCATTGACTATCTGAATGTTATGGACAATCTTACTATACATGTATTTGAAATACATTAAGTAGAAATGGGAAAACATAATATCCAAAAGATAAGTCATTGACAAATGTCCCCATGCTGTACATGCCCTCATCTTTGCAAAATATTCACAATATCCTTCTTGGGATCATTAAGATAACTTCCGTTAAATATTTAAAAAATAATGTCCTATTTTATTTGGTGTCCTATCATGTGCATTTTAAAAATCTTCCCGAAAGGTACCTTAATATTATCATTAGGCATTTAGTGATTTATCATGCCCTTCTTAGAAGTACAGAATGCTTCTTTTTGTTAGAAAAATTCTGTCTACAATGTATAGGTAATTATTCTCAGCCATTAGATTTAATTTTATGAAAAATGCTCATGTTTTTCCCTTTTTCCTAGTAGAAGACAAAGTAAAGTCACTTGCGTTTTGTTTGAAAAATGGATGTTATCTGTAGCAGCACCAGAAGGGGGAGAAAGCAAAATAAATATACGTGGTATTAGGAAGAAAGAGGTACTTTAGGGCAGTGGTTTTCAGCATTGGTTGCCCATTAGAATTACTTGGGGCACTTTGAAAACGACATTCCCTGGGAAACACCCACTACCAATTGAATCAGAAAGAATATCTGGGTGTTATGGCAGAGGCATCAGCATTTGTTAATGTTCCCAAGGTTGAGTCCAAAGGGCAGCCAAGGTTAGGGACTGGGGCTACAGGATAAGCAAGAGGAAAATAGAAATCTGATCTCTGAGTGTCTCTGTAGTTCTCATTTCAAGAAGATCATGTTTCTCATGCTACCAAAGAAAACTTTCAACCCACTGGAGTTCCTAGACTTGAAAGTTCTAGTCCCATAACAGGCAAAGGCTCCAATCCCTGCCCTGCTGGAGAGTTAGGCCAATGTCAACCTGAGAATGGTCCTCCCAGTGAAGAGCTGATGCCCTCGAAGAAGACATGGACTGTCAGTCAATGAAATGTCAGCAGCACGGCATTTCTCACATTACCTGCTCCGTGTGGCTTGGTCCATGGACAGAGGCTCAGACATGGGTGGTGATGGCATTCACTCCTGTACTCCATACACTGCAGGGATCTTCTCCCAGGTTCAGCCTCTGCCCCTGAAGACCTGTGCCAATAATTCTCTGTCAATTCCAGGTATACCTCTGTATCTATGTAGTGCCCAGCATTCTTTGAAAAAGGAAAAGAGAGGTGAAAATTCTCTAAATGAGTGTGAAGTTAGAATTCTGATCAATGCTATGGGCATTTAAAACTGTATTATATTGGCTCAGTGCCTGTGGCTCAAGTGGCTAAGGCGCCAGCCACATACACCTAAAGTGGCAGGTTTGAATCCAGCCTGCGCCCGCCAAACAACAATGACGGCTGCAACTGAATAAAAAATAGCTGGGTGTTGTGGTGGATGCCTGTGTTCCCAGCTATTTGGGAGGCTGAGGCAGGAGACTCGGTTGAGCCCAGGTGTTTGAGGTTGCTGTGAGCTGTGAAGCCACTGGCACTCTATCCAGGGGGATAGCTTGAGGCTCTGTCTCAAAAAACAAAACAAAACAAAACTGTATTATAAGTAACCATATGTAAAATAGTCCTTCTTTGTTATCTTGGCTTCAAGATCATGAATGTAACTTAATTTTTACTTGGATAAAACATATTTTTCACTTTATTTTCTCACTTCCCTCCCCACCCCTCTTACGTCACGAGTGTTTTCTCCATTTCCTTCTAGAAAGCTATCCCTGGGGTCGTTTTGGTAAATAATCAAAGAGGATTCCAGAAATACATAAATATCTCCGTAGGTATTTGTTTAAGGTGATTTCAGAAATACGTATGTTATTTCAGCTCTTGAAAGAACATGCTTAATGGTAAGAGGTAAATGGAAACAAAGGGATTTAAACAACAACAAAAAAAGGAAAGTATTGTTTTAAAACAGTTCACCAAGCATCTGGAACAAATGGTATCAATAAATAGAATTAAGCAATCCCAAAGGACTGGTAATAAGGATATATGTTCCAAAAGTTGAGGCTTGCCCCAATTATGTATCTACTGCTATTATCTTGTTTATGAAGTATCTACTGCTATTATCTTGAGATAAGAAAAATCAATTGGAAACAAGCATTGGAAAACTCAATCCAGCAAAGGAAGATGAACTGAAACTTCAGCAGTGGTTACTTGCTATCCCAGCTTAGGCAAGACCATTAAGCCGTTTTAGTTCTATTTTTCTTTCTTTAGCGTCATCATTCCTTCACAGTAGAAGCAAATGAATTCCACTTATATTAATACTAGCTGGGTGATCACAGGCAAGTTAGTCAACCTTTCTGAGCTTCACATTTTTCGTGTAAGAAAGAGTGAAAATAAACCCAAACGTGGAGAGTTATTTTTAAAAAACGAGATACCATGAGTAAAATGGAGTTAAATGCCACACACACTCTAAGCAATTCATAATTGATATTGATCATTATTTCTTTAAAAATCGGAAGCTGCTACTAAGATTAGTAGTCGTAAGATCCAAATACTAGGCAAAAAACTTCTTAATTTGTTCCATAAATATTTCTTGAGCCTTCATATGTAGAAGCCACTGTGAAGAAATAAAGAAATGTATATGTTTCTTTACCCTAAATCAGTTATAATTTAGATGATGGATGAAACATGCATACAGATATCTATAGGCCAGGCAATATGCGGGCTACCAAGTGACTACTACCTGCCCAGACCAAGTGCTTTAAAATGCTAGAAGAGCTTCCAGCTAGAACAATGCAGAGACTAGAAGGAAGAGATGGCCTTTGGACTGGACCTTGAAGGAGTTGGACAAGCCAAAATGTGAGGAAAGGCCGGGCACGGTGACTCAAGCCTCTAATCCCAGCACTCTGGGAGACTGAGTCAGGTGGATTGCTTGATTTCATAAGTTCAAGGCCAGCCTGAGCAAGAGTGAGACCCTGTCTCTACTAAAAGTAGAAAACATTAGCCAGGTGTGAGGGCACATGTCCGTGGTCCCAGCTACTCAGGAGGCCAAGGCAAGAGGATTGAGTGAGCCCAAGAGTTTGAGGTTGCTGTGAACTATGAGGACACCATAGCACTTTACCCAAGATAACAGAGTGAAACTCTATCTCAAAAAAAAAAAAAAAATGTAAAGGAAAAGACATTAAAGTAGGATGGTTGAATTAGTCAATCAGGTAACCAAACAATACACAGTTCACTTAATTGGTCCATATTTTTGACAGAACAGACGTGAACAGCAATAATTAGATTGCTAACTAATTATTGTGAATCATCCTAAAATTGTCAGTTTGGTTCTAGCTTACAGAGTTAGTCAAAGTAAACTGAAACAAACTAATATTTTAAAATCCAAAACCACCCAAGCAATCTATATATAACTCCAGGAAATAGTCTCTCAACAACAGTGAAGCAGAAAGATGCCATGTCATTGAGATTATTAATTTCCCCTTACCCAATAAAGTTGGTTTGTCAATTTCTGTTCAGAGAACCTAACTGGAAATCACAGTGACTTCTACCAAGGGAAGTTTCTCTGGATAAACATTTACCATCTATCACTTTACCTCTTCGGCTATTAATTCTAATTTAAGAGGGTTGGATTTAAAGGATTTGGAAGAATACCAAAATATATTCAAATAATCATGTACCATATGACTCTGTACCATATGTGATCAAACTTAATTAAACTGATTTTTTAAAAAAGATGTCACTGTTTGCCTACAATGTGGATATAACCCTTGGAACCTGAACATTCCAAATACTGGAAATGAAGTCATAAAAGTAGTTCAACCGTGCAAAGATTTAATATCTTTTTAAAGACATAGACCTGGTGAAAGGGATTATCTGTTCATATGGTCAAAGTAAACAATCCACTTTGGGGCCCAACAGATGGAGGCTTTAAATCTGGGAAGGAGAAAGCAGAGAAGAATAAAAATGGAGAGCTTAAAATGACCATTGTTTTTAAAAGCTTCTTCCCGACTCAGTATGAGCCCAGAGGCTCGTTATTAGAAAGAAGTATAGGAAAACGCAAAAATCCTCTGGCTGTGAAATTTCACAGTCTCTATTATTTACACATCAATAAGTATATCTTGAGCTTTAGTGTGCATAGTTAATTTTATAAAAATTGAATTAAGATTATCTTAGTTTAGTTTCCTGTTTCCAATGATTTATTTCTCTTAATATTTTATCTTTATTGAGCTGTGTTTTGTAAGAAACTCAAAAGTTGTACACACCCCTATTATGAGACTAATCTGGCTAGCCAATAAGACTTACAACTTAGCCGAACAATTGTAAAGCAAATTGTCAAAATTGATATAAAAAAACACGGAGCAAACTGCTTCAGGCTTTCTAGGTTGACAACGTTCTTGGGTGGGTCAAGGATTGAGACCACGTGGGAGAGGCTCTAGAGTGCAGGAAACTCGGTGTGCAAATCCTGAAACGGAAAATAAATGCCCAGCTTCGTCCCTGACCCCTGCTTTCCCCTCCTTGCCTCCTTTCTCTTCCTCTCCTCCTTTCTTAGGGTGACCAGTCGTGGAGGGACAGTCCTGATTTTTAACAATTTGTCCCACCTCCCCTAGCGTTTTAAAAAAGTCCCGATTTTTGGAAAGAATGCACGAACCGGCGGGAGAACAGTAAGGGAATATACGGTTTTCAGCTGCCATGTGGCTATTTCGCCAGGATATGAGTTTTATATTATTTTTGTTAATTTTATAATGTTAAACTGTAATAATAACAAATAATTGTTGAGAAGTGATTATCGAGAACTGCTTATGAAAGTTTTCATTGTTGTCAGGCCCCGCCCCTGCCCCGCCCCCCGTCAATGGTGTCCAGCTTTACCAACGTTAAAATCTGGTCACCTGATCCTTTCCCCCTCAGCTGCCTTCCACAGGCACTCGCCCACTTCTCTTCTTAGACTTTCCAAAGTGAGCCCCTCCAAAGCAGTTGTATTTTTCAATCCTTTATTACTACGGAAAGTTCCAAAATTGAAAAATTAAAGATGCTGTTGAGCGTCTGAAGAACATTTTCACTAGGTACGAAGATTCTTAAAAAATCCTCACCTAAATTTTTCTGAGTAGAAGAGAATAGAAATAAAGTTTTCAAGACCTTTTCCTCCAACTGTGTCTTCTTGGAACAGAGTCCGGGTAGGACGAAAGAGGAGCCGCGCGGTCGGGACGTTGTCCCAGAGCAGCCCAGAGACCCAAGACCCTGTAAGTCCCCTGCCCCGACGTAGAGCTTGGGGTTTAGGCGGAGGTGCCAAGTTTAAGACAATCGCGGCCCCTGCTGGCGGCTAAGGAGACGCGAACGCTCAAGATCATGGCAGCTGCAGAAAAGCATGGGACGATAAAATGAAATGCGCCCACCTTGCTTAAACGTACGACCCGGAAATTTAGTCTCACCATCCCAAGACTGCGCTAAGAAACGGGATTTCTTATTTAAATTATTTCTGTCCGTAAGAAAATAGGACAATCGGTCCTGGGGTGAAAGAAGCCTCCGAGTCTAGGATTCGGGGCGGCAGCCCTGCGAGGGGATTGGACGCTTCTCCCCGAGGCCGAGGGACCCGCTGAGCAGAAGGGGGACCTGCGGGTGGCTGGGCCCCCAGGAGAGCTCTCGGAGGACCCGGTCGCCCAGGCTCGGTGGCCTCGCCTCCAGGTGGCGGCAATTCCCGTGTAGACCCGCCACTATAGGAACCAGGTTTTTAGGATGCTGATTCCCAAGGAGGGAAGATGAGAGCGCGGGGAGACGTGTCGCGGGGACCTTCCTACTCGAGATTGAAACCTTCTTCCGGAAACAGCAGGTAAGGGGAGGAGGAAGCGGAAATCCCCTTCCATTTAAGGAGTAAAAGGAATTTCTAAAAGCTAGGTTCCACCGAGATTTGAACTCGGATCGCTGGATTCAGAGTCCAGAGTGCTCACCATTACACCATGGAACCGCGGGAACTAGGACGTTCTGACTCACTGAAGGTGTACAAATCCTTTCTCAGGCCCAGAGATCTGCAGATTTCCTTTCTCAGTCTCTCTTTTTGTCAGATTTGGGGAAACTGCCGTTGGAGAAGTCGCCCTGGACTCCGGTTCTCTCCACCTGTCTCATTAGGCCTGTGTCTCTGACAATAAAAGTAACTTTCTTTTAGGGGCAGGGAAAAGCTTTTGGAGCCTCCACCAAACCCACCTGCCTGAGTCTCCTGCCCTGACCTAGAAATCCTACTACAATCGGAGTTGAGCCTTGCTGGGATTTCCGGTCCTTCCCCCTGCCCCCCACTTCTCTGCTCCCCAAATTCCTCCTCATCCTCATGCTTCTCCCCACTCCTCGCCCTCTCTGCAGCACGGGCTATCGGAACACTGGGAAGGCTGCCGCAGTCCGGAGAGATGAGGGGGACACCGCTCACCAATCCGAGAGGCACGGCGGCTCCCCTGACCAGGACCCTGTAGGGGGTCTTTGCGGGTGGCCCCGGATGAGGGCGGGCGGGGGGGCGCCGCAGCCAGTCCTCTAGGCCAGGGCAACACCGGGCTCAGGCCACAATCCCGGAGCTGGGACCCCAAAGTGAAGAATCTCGGGTTCGACGGGCTCACCGCTGTCCAGGCATTTGGCAAGGTTCTTTACTGCACTGATTGAGAAAAGGCGGTGGTAGCCCGCATAGCCCCTTCACGGCTACTTCGGGTACAGGCGCACGGTGCGTGGGGCGCAGATGCTGAGGAAGGAAGGCTGAACGATACTCACGACCTTGACATTAAAAGTCCAACAAACGACCGACTGAGATGGAGCAGGAAGAAAAAAGCATGCTCCTCTCTCCTGGATACAATTAGGCATTGAGAAAGCAACTATCTGGCGTTTTAGGATTCAGAAAGTGGATGTCTCTCAAATACGTGACTGGGGATCATTGCTAAGCCAAGACAGACTAATGAGTCATAGAACCTCCAGCCTCCCGCAGCTAGCCCTCTGGCCTCCGCCCAGGCTCCGCCCAAGCTCTCCCACCGCAGTCTGTGCAAACCCAACAGCGGAGCGTAAACATGCACAGCTCTCCAGCGGAGGATGGGTGTTCGACTCTGCCGGAGTGCGAGTGGAGGAAAGGTTTTGGCTCTTAGACTGAGTTACAGTAGTCAGATTCAGTGGAGAATTACAAATGAGCCACTGCTGTGGTTTATATAAAGTTAACAGGGGTTGCCTCTAGGGAAGTTAATGTGGAGGAGGGGAATGTTTTCCTATGTATTCCTTTATCCCGTGAGTAACTTACAAAGAGTGTCCCTTGAATTAAAAAAAAAGGACTAAAATAAGAAAAAAAAGAAAGAAAGAAAGATGAATCAGATGCCAGTGCGGAAGCAATTTGATAAGGGAGGGAAAAGGAGAACGTCTTTGGGGGGAAACTCAGAGGGAGTCAGCGTCTGAGAAGATCCCAAGGAATGAATGAAGATCCGGGAGCTTCGCAAAGCCACTTGGTGGAGCACAGTAAGACCGCGTGGCCACTAACGCTCCTCCTACAGGTGAGTTCCCCTGGAGTCCGTCCCCGCCCTCTTCTCTAAATGGCTCTCCAAAGTACTTTCCTCCTCCTAAGAACAGTCTGAACTTATGGAACGAGGGACTGATCACATGGGATCATGATTTCATAATAATTGGGGACTATTTCTCATATTTAAGAATGACCTGGTCGTACATACACAACATGGAGTACTTTGGGGCCATAAATATGAGAAATATCTGCGGAGTTATGTCCAGGATATGTTGTTTGTTTCTTTTTTAGTGTGAACAAAAAATTAAAAAAGCAAGGTAGAAAAGAGTGCATTCAGAAAAAGAAAAAATAGATATGCTTGTTTTACAGGAAAGATAGGCTAGAAAATGATGAAAATATTTTTATCTAGGGGTGCATGGGAATGGATTCTAAGATATAGAAATGGAAGAGACTTTTCTAAGCAAATATAATTTTTTTTATTTTTTGAACCATGTCAATGTTTTATATATTCTAAAAAAAAAAAGAATGAAAAAGCCAAACTTAAAAGTGAAAAAAAACAGAATAAATGAATTTATATATCAAATAATATTATAACCACATAGCATATAATTAATTAAAGTTAATTCTAATTTGAAAGCAGTGCTTGTCTGTATACCTGCAGTGGGATATATCCTGAGGATATTGTGAACTTACCTAGTAGTTTTATTGGTAGTAGTGGATTTGGTATGATTATTCTGAAGCTGTTTTGTATATATTATAAGATGGAACAAAATAGTAACTATATTTATTTGTTAGGAGTCAAGATTATCAACTTGAGAGAAGACAAAAATATGAAATGGAAAAAGTTGAGGAAGAACCACATGGGGTTGGACTGGAATTGGACTGGAATTGGAGGTATTTGTATTAACTCACACTACTCACTGATAGAACCAGGGAGCAGTGGGTCAGTGGATGTGCTTGAAGCAGACCAGCTGCAATGAGCATGAACAGTGCCCACAACCTGGCTTCTGAATACCATTTCTCACTAAAAGAAAATAGGATTTCTTCTAAAAATGCCTGACTGAGAAAGCAAAGGATAAACTTGGAACATCTTCTTGTGCCCGAAGACTAATAAGAATATGTCAAAAGGTAACAGAAGCCAAGTTGAGGAGGCCCCTCTAGTCAAATAAACCATTGGAGCATATCTATATTTGGTTATAGCCTATTAAATAAGAAAAGAGTTCCTATAATGCATGTTATATACACACAGTATAATCCATGTAATATCCTCAAAGAAAAGATGAAGAGAGAAAGTTGTACCTTATAGGACAATAGCAGCTAGTAAGTGTGGGAGGAAAAACAATATTATTTCTATTAGAGAATCCAGGATTACAAAACATGTTTAGGTTTTCATTTATTCCAGGGGACCAGAACTAGCCAGGGTGATCCTGCTCTTTTTTGCCTTTGGTTTTCAATGTTTTTATTTTCTTGACTGTGGGGTATGGTTTGAATGCTCATTTATAGTGATGGCAGGGAAAAATGTCAGTTTTATTACCCTAGTTCCTCCCTATGGTTAGATTTCCACTTCATTCACCTAAGTGCTTAGCAATTTTCTGATTTAGTATAATTATCTTGAATTTTTTATTTGACAAGTTATATTCATACAGCTGTAAAAAGAATTAATGCATATAAACATCCTTCCTTATTAATTATGAGTTAACATAATTATATACTAATACCTAAGACTTCTTTTTGGAAGCTTTGATAAGCTTCTAGGGTTGTAATTTATTTCTTGGGGGTACAAGCAGTATTTTGTTCTCTGATCAGCTTTACTGAGATCATCCATATCCCCTCTACCAGGATTTATCTGCTGTATCCAAAACAGCGTGGCTTCTCCTTCTCCTAGGTTCTCACGGTCACCAATGTTGCTGACTAAGAGGAAGGGACACTTTTTACTACTTGTGAGTCCGGGAGCCCATAAACCAGTTATTTTCAACTGGTGTGCCATGAGATCTTAGGTATGCCATGAAAACTTTTAAAGATCATAAATTATTTTGAAAGAAGTTCAAAGTACAGTAAGTATATTCTTTTATTTACACTTCTTTTTTTTTGATCAACGTCATTTAAGTGATGCTGAGGGAGTTTAACTATAGGTTCAAGTGTGCAGTGAGATAACAAAAGGTTGAAAAACACTGCCATAAGCCATATGCTGGGAAAGTGGCCATTTTCCTGAGCGGACTCTGTAAGCATCATTTCTATAGGTGAAACGTGGCTCCTATTCCTTAACAGTGTGCTTGGTGACCAAATTAAACCAGATTTGTGGCATATTCATGGTTATAATATGATACATGGGTCACTATGAAAGTTTTGAGACAGACTGTGTTTGGTCTGTTATTTCACTTCCAAGAAACACAGTCAGCAGTGTCCTTTCTGATTTCCCCTTGCAACTTTCAACTCGCTCAGCTTATCAGTGTTGCTGGGAAGGTGTCATTTGTTTACATCTGCACAGATTTTGTCTCTCAAAACTTTTGTAATGAGCTACATGTATCTTACAGTTTGAGTTTGATATCATCCATGCTGGGGGGAATACAAATAAACAGTGTTAAAATGTTCTCTCTCTCTCTCTCTCTCCCCCACACAGACATTTGCCTCATTACCAGAGATTTAGTATGAATAGCACTTGACATTTAGTAAGCTATAGGTCAATAAGTTCATTTGTGCAGTTGGGATATCTAATGTGCAAGAGCTTTTAAAACCATAGACTGGATGATCCACAATATCTTCAACTGGTTTAAGAGAGTATTTTGTTTCTTATTTCAACTTGCAAATTGACATGTTCTGTTTATTTAACTAGCTTCCCAATGAACATATTCCATGCTGTTCTCTTCATTTGTGCATGTTTTTGAATCTAAAGCAATATGACACTCAAAGTTCTCATATTTCTGTTAAACTTTTTAAATACCTGCACAAAATACTTTCCTGAAAATTCAAAGTTTTCAAGTCTACTTTGGTTATAGTAACTTCATCATCCTGCTGACCGTGTCCCTAGGTCTGATGGCGTGTGTCATGTGAATTACCACAAGCTCTGATAAACAAGGCTCCTTTTGTACTGTGTTGATTGATACAAAGTTCTGCAAGTTCATACCACACTCTTACTCCCCAACACATTACTCTAAATATTCATATAAATCCCGAAAAGTTTCCACATTTCCTCTGGAGCTTTTTGAATATAAATGTTACATTTTCTTGCAGTAGTATCAATGGTATCTTCTTGTAAAAATTGTCCACATAGCTCTATAGCATATTTATATGGTCTTGTGGATTCAGATTTTACATTATTGTTTTACTGCAAGGAAAATTCAACTCCTGGCATTAAAACAGTGCCAAATCATGCTGACCATAGCCTACAGCTGCCTTTCACCTATTCAGATATTACCCCCAAATCATCTCCAAGGGGTCAGGCACAGTAGCCCACACCTATAATCCCAGCACTCTGGGAGGCCAAGATTGGTGGATTGCTTGAGCTCCGGAGTTTGAGACCAGCCTGAGCAAGAGCAAAACCCCTTCTCTACTAAAAATAGAAAAACTAGCTGGGCATTGTGGCTGGCATCTTGCCCCATTGAGAGGCTGGGGCAAGAGGATCACCTGAGCCCAAGAGACTGAGGTTGCTGCGAGCTATGATGATGCCACAGCACTGTACCCAGGGTGACAGAGGGAGACTCTGTCTCAAAAAACCCCCAACCTCCTCCAAGCATAAAACATATTTGTTAATGAAGTCTTCAATTTGTACAATTTGATCACTCTACAGGATTTACCTTTTTTCCTTTTTCTACTTGTATTTCTCAAGTGTAAAGTTTTGAGACTTTTGTAAAGTATTGAGACTTTTGACATTTTCCTGGAACCTGTAGTCAGCCAAGTGAGAGGGTGAGGCATCGCATTTATTCTTTAGCAGTGCCAAAGACAAGTTATTGATAAGTTGATCGTTATGAAGACGACTTCTTGTTGGTGCACAGCATTGGGGATGAGTATACTTCTAATTCCTGCCCCATTATTTCAATGCCTGACATGAATCATTTAAACTTTGCCAAATCTGGGATTACAAACTAATGCAGCCCCTTTGAAAAGAAGTATAGAGAATCCTAAAAGAAGTCAAAATAGACCTTCCATTTGATCCTGTAATCCCATTACTACACATCTACCTAGAAGAAAAAAGTCATTTTATCATAAAGACATTTGCACTAGATGGTTTATCACAGCTCAATTTACAATCACCAAGATGTGGAAATGACCCAGGTGCCTATGAACCCATGAATGAATTAATAAACTGTAGTACATGTATATCATGGAATACTATTCAACCATAAAAAGAAAGCACCTGTCACATCTTTTGTATTGACCTGGATAGAGTTTAAGAACATTTTCCTTAGTAAAGTATCACAAGAATAGAAAAGCAAGTATCCAATATACTAATACTAAGTGAACCCAGTAGATGAACTGATGAATGAATAGTATTCCATAGTACACATATACCACAGCTTGTTAATCCATTCCTGGGGTGGTGGGCATTTAGGTTGTTTCCAAATCCTGGTGACTGTAAAGTGAGCTTCAGTGGGCAATCTAGTGCAAATGTCCTTATGATAAAATGATTTTTTTTTCCTTCTAGGTAGATACCTAGTAATGGGATTGCAGGATCGAATGGGAGGTCTAATTTGAGTTCTTGAGGATTCTCCATACTTCCTTCCAAAAAGATTGTATTTGTTCCCAGTCCCACATCATTTTTTTCTTATTGTTATTATCAACACCAGTCCTTTTATCTTTAATCATCACAAAATGGTTTGCCCTGCTTAACTCAGGAGGTTGAGACAGGAGAATTGTCTAAGCCTAGGAGTTGGAGGTTGCTGTGAGCTGTGATGACATGGCACTCTGCTGAGGGGGACAAAGTGAGACTCTGTCTCCAAAAAAAAAAAAAAAGAAAGAAAGAAAGAAAAGAAAAGAAAAGAAAATCACTGGGTTAAGGTAAGTACTGCTGAGTCTGAGAAAATATTTCCAGGAAATAATATACTCTGTAATACCTCCTCTATCTTTCCCTGAGCATATACGTGAAGTTTATACAAAAGCTTTCAAATTAAACAAAAACCTTTGTGTTCTCATGAACAGGATTTTTTCTTACCTAGTGTGACAATCTTAATCTTTTTTTTTTTTTTTTTTTGCAGTTTTTGGCCGGGGCTGGGTTTGAACCCACCACCTTGGCACATGGGGCCAGCACCCTACCCTTTTGAGCCACAGGTACTGCCCCTTAATCTTTTACTTGAAAATTTTAGTTCATTGATACTTAATATCATTATAGTTGGGTTTATAGCTACCACTTTATCATTTTCTTCTATATAGACTATCTGCTTCATATTCCTTTTATCCTCTCCTTCCTTGCTTTCTTTTGGGTAAGATAAATATAAGTTTTGTCTAACTTATGCTTTTACATTTTTCTTCTATTAATTTGTTAATATATACCATTCTTTAAGAGCTTACCTCCTCATGCAATTTTGATTTAGTATAGTTTTATAAATGATAACTTTCATAATACTGGGAGAATCTTAGAAAACTATAACTCCCTTTACCCACTTCTACCTTTTTCATTATTGTTAATGAATGTCTTAGTTCTATTTATGTTGTAAATTCCTGAAGTCATTAAAATCTTTTTGCCCAAAATATTGATATTTTCCCAGTAGTTTTCATTTCTTCCTGTACTGCCATGTTTTCAATTAAGAGTGTTTTCATTCTTTTATTAAAAATAATAAAGGATATGAAATTACAACTAGATATGAGGAATAAGTTCTAGTGGTGGATGACCATAGTTAATAATAAAGGTATATAGTTTCAAATGGCTAGAAGGATAGTGCATGCTCCCCACGCCAAGAAATGATACATGTTTGAGATGATGGATATTGTAGGGGGCCCTCTGAAGGTTCAATAAAAAATCACTGACAAGATGCAGACTAATTGGAGAAGAGGCATACAAGTGAAGGCATACGCGAGAGCCTTCAGGATGAAGATGTAAAGATAAAGGAGAAATTCTCCATTTTTATGCTTAGGTTTAACAAAGTGTGGACAGCTATGCAGAAATATGATTGGACAAAAAGTTATGACCTAATGCTAATAAACAGAGTGGGGGAGCCCCCCAAAGGCCTATCTTTTGGGCTCCCCAACTCCCGCGCTTCTCTGAGCATGCGTTCCTTCCTTCTGGGGCTGGAGCAGGGCCCTCTCTCTGGAAAGGGGTGTTATGATCTACAGTC
This sequence comes from Galago senegalensis, assembly GCA_963575145.1. Classification (NCBI taxonomy): domain Eukaryota; kingdom Metazoa; phylum Chordata; class Mammalia; order Primates; family Galagidae; genus Galago; species Galago senegalensis. The sequence goes on along the minus strand of CAUYTI010066499.1, from coordinate 796 downwards.
AAAGTAGGTCGATAACTTTTTATGTACAGTCTTACACAGAATATTTTTAGGTTTTATAGCTAACTTTTGAGAAAATGGGCTATGGTTTCTATGGCCTACTGTAGGGAAGAGGAATTTCACTTTGTATTGCTAACCTCGGGATAGAATGGGACTGAGAGACAAGGGGTACAGGAGAAAGCCAGAGAAAAGACTTTGGCTTCTGAGGACTTCATTGTGAGGAATTGTATTCTGAGCCCCAACATTGTACTTATTACCCTTATCTGACCACTATATATTATTTGTATCAAAACCACAAATATGTACAATTCTTATTTGCCATCAAAAAATTAAGTTAAATTACTTTTCTTATATTTTACTTTTTCTTATATTTTGTAATGATCCTTTCTGGTGTTGAATTTTCTCAGGTTTTGTTTCTCTAAAACCATATTTTTTTCACCATTATATTTTATTTTCTTTAGCTTTATTGAGGTTTAATTTACACATAACACATGTAAAGAGCTTATACGTGTGAAGCACTACCATAATTGAAACGATGGACAGAACCGCCACTCCCTAGTTTCTGAGCATGCTCTTGTCTCCCGCTCCTACCCCTTCCATTCACACCACTATTCCTCAGCAAGCACTGATCTGAGTTCTGGAATCATACAGAATATGCTCTTTTCTTTTTTTTTTTTTTTTTTTGAGACAGAGCCTCAAGCTGTCCCCCTGGGTAGAGTGCCATGGCATTACAGCTCACAGCAACCTCCAACTCCTGGGCTCAAGCGAGTCTCCTGCCTCCGCCTCCCAAGTAGCTGGG
>CAUYTI010066498.1:0-22545 GCA_963575145.1 Galago senegalensis | reverse complement strand
ACTGCAGTCCCCAGGCCAGTGTGCCATACAGGCAACTGTACCAGCCCTTACACCTGATGTACACCTAGGTAGGTTGATTTCTCCTTGAGAAAATTCCTAGTATATGAAAAGCCAAATTAATTTATAAGACAGCAAAATGAGGGGAAAGAGGAGAAGGGAGGAGGACCCAAATTCCCCATACATGCCTTTAAATAGCACCTTTTGTGAGTATTTTTCTAATCTGAGAATGAGAAAAACCTTTATAACATGACATAAAATCTGGCTCGGCACCTGTGGCTCAAGTGGCTAAGGCGCCAGCCACATACACCTAAGGTGGTGGGTTCGAATCCAGCCTGGGCCCACCAAAACAACAATGACGGCTGCAACCAAAAAAATAGCCGGGCATTGTGGTGGGTGCCTGTGGTCCCAGCTACTTGGAAGGCTGAGGCAGGAGACTCGCTTGAACCCAGGAGTTGGAGGTTGCTATGAGCTATGATGTCACAGCGCTCTACCCAGGGGGACAGCTTGAGGCTCTGTCTCAAAAAAAAATTTTTTTTAAAAGACTTAAATACATACTACTTACATGAGCTGGGCACCATGGCTTATTCCTGGAATCCAGCACTATGATAAACTGAGGTGGGAGGATTGCTTGAGGCCAGGAGTTCAAGGGCAGCCTGAGCAATACTGAAAACTTATCGATACAAAAAAATTTAAAAATTAGCTGAGCATGGTGGTGTGTGTGCCTGTAGTCCCAGCTAGTTGGGAGTCTGAGGCAGGAGGATTGCTTTAGCCCAGGAATCCAAGAATTTGAGATTGCAGTGAGCTTTGGTGACACCACTGAACTCTACCCCAGACTACAGGGCAAGATACAGTCTCAAGAAAAGGGAGGGAAACCCTAATTATATAGTGGTTAATTAATTTATTTTTTACTGCATATGTTCATCAGGGAAATACTAAAAATACAGATAAAGCAAAAAAGAAAAGAAGAAAAGAATAGTACAACATGTCCTGCTATCTAGAGATGACACTGTTGATATTTTAGTCCATACCCTCGCAGATTTATCTATGCATATAAATATATATCTTTGTGCTTGCTTTGGTAGCACATATACTAAATATATATCTTTAAAAATAGGATAATGCCATCACTGTTTTATAATCTTATGACCCCTGTTTTTAAGTAGATGACTAACACAGGTCCCAGGCACGCAGCTAGTGAGGGGCAGTGCCAGGTCTTGACTCCAGCGTTCTGAGCCTGAGTGTCCATATCCCCAAACCAGACTGCTGGTCACACTCCAAAATGCTACGGCTGTGGAAATGGAGCCCCCAGTGAAAAAGAAAAAGGGTTTGCTTTGATTGGAGTTTGGAGTAAAGCCCCCTAAACTGTCCTAGTGTCCACAGCTCAGCATGGGTAAGGCTTCTCAGGAGTCCTGCAGAACTGGACTTTGTCTGGCAATAAACAGTCACAGGGATGATGGGGTCAGCTGTTAGGCAAGAGGCCCAGAGGGAACAGGTGCCAGGTGGCAGGATTGGGCTGCAAGGGACTGATCCCAGAGAGCAACTGGATATGTGTTTGGTGGCCTTGGAGGACTCATGCTGTTTTGTATTTTTAGAAAGAGGGTGACAGCACAGTGGTGACAACTGCCTCACTGCCCTGGGGCATTGCCCTGGGCTGTCGAAAGTATACTTTCAGCCTGGATCTGAACCAGCGGCTAAGGGCAGATATGTTCATCAAGGAAAAACTAAAAATACGTGTCCTCATCTTTCGTTCATTCACTCATCCTGAGCACATACTTCCGGCCAGAGGCTGCATTAGGTACTAGAGGAAAGATTGCCCCAGAGCGCTGGTTCTCCCACCCACCCCTGAAAAGGAGGCAGCTAAAGATCAGTAGGCAGAGTAAACACAAAGTACACACAGCACTTGAGAGTCTGGGCTCTGGCCTCAGACAGAACTAGGTTCAAATCTTGACTCTTGGGCGGCGCTTGTGGCTCAGTGAGTAGGGCACCGACCCTATATACTAAGGGTGGCAGGTTTGAACCCAGCCCAGGCCAAACTGCAACAAAAAAATAGCCGGGCATTGTTGTTGTGGCGGGCACCAGTAGTCCCTTGGGAGGCTGAGGCAAGAGAATCACCTAAGACCAGGAGTTGGAGGTTGCTGTGAGCAGTGAGACTCTTATCTCTACAAAAAAACAAAACAAAACAAAACAAATTTTGACTCTCCTATCTCCTGGCTGTGTGAACCTGGGCAAGTTACTCAATGTCTCTGAGCTTATGTTTGCCCTCTCTGGGCTTCTGTGAGAAATACTAAGATAATGCATAGGAAACTCTTGGAAGAGTGCCTGGAACATGGTAAGTGCTGAGGAAACGCAGGCATTAAAAGAGAAGTGGGAGATTTGGGAGAATTCTGGAGCCAGGCTATCTAACATACTCAGCCCTCCATAGTGAATCTAGTTCTGAGAACGCCTTGGGGTCTGGGTTCCACGTGGCTTGAGACATTTAGCTGAGGGTTTTGCTGCGTTAGGCAGTGGCTCATCCCTTTCGTTTGTGTAGGCAAGGCCAGAGACTAGTTTCTCAGCTTGAGACAAAGAAGAGGAGGGGCAGAGGGAGGTATCTCCTCATTTCACCCTTGAGTAAGCTGAGAAGCAGTGAAGCTGCATGACCCACATCCAGGCCACCACCCCCTTGCTCATTTAGCCTTCATTTTCTGCAGACCTGACCCATGACACCAGATCTGCTGCTTAGAGCAGAGATGTTAGGGTAGGAAAACATGCATCTTTGCACCTCACTGGCCACATTCAAATCCTGAGGAAGGAAGGGAGAGCCACAGTGTGAGAACTCAGGCTGGACTTGCCAGGAGAACCCTGGGGAACTGACTCAGGGCTGGCTAGCCAGTCAGGTGGGAACCTCAAGGGCTGTTTCTGCCCTGGCTTTGACCCCTGAGACTCAGGACTCCAGGGGCTTCTCTGTCTTGAGCTCATCTGTCTCTGGAGCTGCAGCTGGGCTTCTTCCAGTGAAAGTAGCAGCATGTCTGGTAGCCTGTTATCCACAGCAGGACGCAGGATACACACACACTGTGTGCACACACTGAAGGGGAGTGGGGGGGGGTCTGGGTATCCACGTAAAAAGGCCACTTGCTGGCATCTCAGAGAGCTCCTTATTTATTTATTTAATTTTTTGAGACAGAGTCTCAAGCTGTCACCCTGGGTAGAGTGCTGTGGTGTCACAGCTCACAGCAGCCTCAAACTCTTGGGCTTAAGCGCTTCTCTTGCCTCAGCCTCCCAAGTAGCTGGGACTACAGACACCTGCCAGAATGCCCAGCTATTTTTTGGTTGTAGTTGTCATTGTTGTTTGGCAGGCCCGGCTGGATTCGAACTTGGAGCTCTGGTGCATGTGGCTGGCACCCTAGCTGCTGCTACAGGCGCTGAGCCAACAGAGGGTTCCTTATAAGAGAGGTTCATGGAGCTCAGCTTGCCAAGACCTTGCCCTTTAAGACCTTTCCAAATGAGTGCCAATACGTCATTTGTTCACTCCTTCATTCATTCAGCATGCCAGGCCACGTGCCGGGCTCTGGGATGGAGCAGTGGACAAGACCTATTCCCATGAAACTTATCCATTGGGGTGGGATTAGAAAGGTCTTTTTATCTCCAGGCTTCCCCTTTTCTGCACTTTATTCTCTGCTGAGCCTTTTCACTTCGGGGGATCAGGAGGATAGGGTGATAGGGAAGGTGGGGATCAACATTGTATCCTTGATGCCCAGCACGTGATAGGAGCTAGAAACATTTTGTTGAACCGAACTCAACAGGAATCTTGGCAGGCTCTCTGCATGGCTGGGTGGGGCGGGAAATTCACCGCCCTCACTTTTCCCCATCTCACGGTGAGATATGATCTGCTTCGTGAGGTCTTCTCATCTGGATCGTAGCCAGAGACTATAGCTCAGCTCTTACTGCTTCTTATTCTAATTGCCTTGAGTGCCAAGGGAAGAATTCTTGCCTATTGGAAATGTATAATCTAGTGGGGACATGCAAAACTCATATCCACTATCATGTGGAATGTTGATATTTTGCTTTATGACTAGTTGTTCTGAAAGTCCTTTTCACTTTACCTGTATTTAGCCTTCCCATCAGGATTTAGATTCCACCACAAAATCTAAGGTTCAACAAAAATTAAAAGAGCCCCCATAAATGTTTCTGAGCGAAGACAAGAAAAGGATCTAGTAATAAAAGCATCCTACCCTTGTAAACAGACCCGTGAGAGGCAGCAGCTGGCAGCACTGGGCACTGGGGAGACAGGGTTTGCCAGAGCCTGAGGATGCTGGTGCAAAACATGGTTTTGGTGGGTGTCACCTGTGACTTAGTGAGCAGGGTGCTGGCCTCATATACCGAAGGTGGTGAGTTCAAACCTGGCCCCTGCCAAACTGCAACAAAAAAAATAGCTGGGCATTGTGGTGGGTGCCTGTAGTCCCAGCTACTCCGGAGGCTGAGGCAAGAGAATCTCCAAAGCCCAAGAGCTGGAGGTTGTTGTGAGTTGTGACACCACAGCACTCTACTGAGGGCGATAAAGTGAGACTCTGTCTCTTAAAAAAAAAAAAAAGATAGGTTTTGGTTTATTCACTATTCCCTGGAACAACCTAGATGTACTACCTGTATTTTAGACTACTCCCCACCTTTGAGGGCTTTACACAGCCTGTGCTTCTAGGGCTACGTGATACAGCACTTAAGGAGGACACAGCCTCCAGTCTGCATCTAAATCCCAGCTCTAAGACTTATAGGTTGGGTGATCACAGGAAAAATTACTGAATGTTCTGAGCCTGAATTTCTCTCATCCATAAAATAAGTGTTGTTAAGAAAATTTGATGACAGGCTGGGTGTGGTGCCACATGCCTGTAATCCTAGCATTCTGGGAGGCTAAGGTGGGTGGATTACCTGAGCTCAGGAGTTTGAGACCAGCCTGAGCAAGAGTAAGACGCTGTCTCTACTAAAAATAGAAAAAACTGGGTGGCACCTGTGGCTCAAAAGGGCAGGGCGCTGGCCCCATATACCGGAGGTGGCAGGTTCAAACCCAGCCCCAGCCAAAAAACTGCAAAAAACAAAACAAAACAAACAAACAAAAAAACCCACACAAGTAAAAAACAAATCTATATATTTTCTAAAAATTAGAAAAAACTAGCCAGGAGTTATGGTGGGCACCTATAGTCCCAGCTGCTTGGGAAGCTAAGACAAGAGGATCACTTGAGCTCAAGAGTTTGAGGTTTCTGTGAGCTTTGATGCCACAGCACTCTACCAAGGGTGACAAAGTAGGAGTCTGTCTCAAGAAAGAAAATAAATGATAGGGCGGCGCCTGTGGCCCAGTGGGTAGCGCACAGGCCCCATATACTGAGGATGGTGGGTTCAAACCTGGCCCCAACCAAACTGCATCAAGAAAACAGCCAGGCATTGTGGCAGGCACCTGTAGTCCCAGCTACTCAGGAGGCTGAGGCAAAAGTATCACCTAAGCCCAAGAGCTAGAGGTTGCTGTCAGCTGTGACGTCACAGCACTTTACTGAGGGTGACAAAGTGAGACTCTGTCTCTTAAAAAAAAAAAGAAAGAAAATAAATGATAAAATGAATATAAAAGTGTCTAACATAGAGCCAGAAGAGTGTAAGCACAGACAGCTACTACAGTTAGCAGCACAGGATAGACCAGTGGTCCTCAAACTTGGTCTTGTACCAGAATTGCCTAAATGTCTCGTTAAAACATAGATTCACAGGGCTCACCCTAAATTCCTGATTCAGTAGGTCTAGAACCTGAGAATTTGCATTTCTAATAAGTTTCCAGGCACTGCTGCCACACCTTCAAAGACTACATTTGGAGAATGATTGGCATAGCATTTTGATACTAAGGCCATACCTTAGATTCCTGGTGACTTTGGGGAGTTAATCTTGTTGAGTTTCAATTTTTTCACTTATAAAATGGGATCACGGATGCTTCTTTTTTTGGAATTAAGGTTATACAGATGCTTCTTGATTTATGGTGGGGCTACATCCCAATAAACCTATCATGAGTTGAAAATGTTATACGTCAAAAATACATTTAATATACCTAACTTAATGAACATCATAGCCTCCGGCCAGGCAAAATCATCTAACACAAAGCCCACTTTATAATAAAGTGTTGACTATCTCATGTAATTCATTGAATACCTCACTGAAGTGAGAAAGAGCATGGATGTATGGGTAATCAAGTACGGCTTCGACGCAATGCATTTCACTTGCAATGGTATGAAAGTTGTGGCTGGCATATAGCATTCTCATTATTTAATTATGATTGTTTCAATTTCAACATGTTTTGTTGGCCCCTGCAGGATGAGTAGGATTATAGTCAGCAGAGACAGTCTGGGAGGGGCACAGAGCAAAATGCCAGATGGATCCAGAAGCCCCAGAGCTAGGCGCCAATTCAGAAAGTGCTCTTGTTAGAGTGGATATTGAGATAAGTGCATATAAATGCTTTGGAAATTTATGTGTGGTAAAGCCATTATTATCTTTGGACCCTGACTGAGATGACAATCTTTTCTGAAAGCCATGGACAAAGTGACCTCTTGCAGGGGAGGTACAAAATGCTTCCTAAGAAAGAGCAAGCAGGCCCCATGGGGTTGCCATTGCAACTCCTACGCCTTCCCGTTCCCCCTGCACACTCTGCTTTTGTTTATAATATACAGCCCCCTTTATCAGAGAGAAACCCCAACTACCTCCTGTACTCACGACAGAAGTCAAACTGTGGATTCCTGTCTCTGGCGGGATGAACTAACCTGAGGCCTTGCTGAGCTGCTTCCTAGGGCCCCCTGGTGGACACCAGAGGCTCTGCAGGGCTTCCCGGGGTTACCGCCCTATGTGTTCTCAGCATGGCAGTTTTAGGGGACCCTGAGCCGCAGCCTATTGCAATGGTTGGAGCCTCACAGAGACTGCGCCCAGGGCTTAGAGGTTCCTGCGCCAGTGGGTATTATTACTGGAACAGCACGCAAAAGACACCCCACCCCAAAGTGGATTAGAGACTGTTGATTTTCAAGGGCGAGATCACTGCTGTTGGCGCAGGCACAACTGTAGTCAGAGGGCCTGCATGTGGCCTGCCCCAGACAAGGAGGCCTCAGGGCACTGGGCTTTTGCAGATTTTGGCCTGAAGGCCAGTGGCAGCTTCCAGCCCAGTCATTCATTCCCGGAGACTCCCTTGGGATTGCCACCACCTCAAAGGCTACAGGGCGGGATCCAGGAAAGAGAAGGCTCTCCCTGACCTGGGAGTTTGTTCCAAAGGCACAGTCCCTGCCAAAACACCATTCTACCCACCCAGAAGCCATTGTCCCTAAAACCCCATTTTTTAAAAAAAATTTTTTTTGCCTTAAAGAAACTAATTAAAATAACTCTTTCAAATTCAAAATTCAATGTAACAGAATACCTGAGACTGGGTGATGAATAAACAATAGAAGTTAATTTAGCTCATGGTTCTACAGACTGGGAAGTCCAGATGCACTGGCATCTGGTGAGCACCTTCCTGCTGTATCATCCTATGGCAGAAGGTGGAGGACCAGAGAGCACATACAGATAAGGCAGGGAAGGGAGCTGAACTCATCCTTTTTATCAGAAACCCACTCACTCATTAACTAACCCACTCTCATGATAATGGCATTAAAGTAGCAGCTACCATCATCCTGTGTTCTGAGAGCCTACTACGTGTGCAGAGAATGGTATAGACCCAAACACCCTTCTCAAATGAATCCTGACAAAGGATTAGGGATCTCAGAGACCTAATTAAAAGCTGATTAGAATAGTAGGTCACCCAAGTCCATTCATTTGGACAAATCACTCTTCCTGGACTGGGATCCGCCTTTGCCCTTTATGGAAAATCAGCTTTCTGAAAGCCTGGCTCACCACTGGCTCCTTTTCAGGTGGCTTTCTTGGGTTGTAAACCATTTTGAGGACAACTGAAGGCCCACAGGCCACTGTTCCTCTACATGTATTTTGTTTGCAGCCCTGAGTTTGAGCTGATACACAGGAAGACTGCCATGTGGCTTTTCTCAGTGCTGACAGAAATGACTCACTGGAGGGTCACTGGAGCTGGCTGGGGCAAATGACTCAATGGCTCTGCCCCAGGTCTGGCCCCAGGGCTGCCAACCTTTGTCCCTCTCAAGGACCATCTTCAGCCTCTGAGAAGGGGCTTCCCGATTCCTAGATTACTCTGTGCTAGGAAGGACCCAAGAAATCATTTGTTCCCATTCCCTTGGCCTCACAGATGGAAGAAAGGACCCCAGTGAAGTGCACTGGCTGCCTCACACATCTAACTTGTAGCACAGCTAGGATTTGACCCTGGATCTGGATGTTTTCAGTGACCCCGTCCTGGCTGCCAGGAACCCCCACCTCCCAGCATAAGCAAGCTGCACCTTCCCCACAGGGCATGCACTGCCTGCCATAGGCTCTAGGTCCAGCTACTAACCCAATCTCTGTGACCCTCAGGGAGAACATCCCTGCAATCTTTTTTCCAAGAAAGGGCAGAAAAATGTGTTGGAGCTCATGGTCACCACTGACCATAATGTCAATAAACAATGAAAAAAACTATGTTTACTTTTTTGTTAGAGGGGGCATTCCTTTCCTACCCAATTTATGTTTTATAAAGAAACAAAAATATAGGCCAACAAGGATTAAGGGATAAATAATTATCTGGCAGAACAATGGAGCAACCCTTGATTTCAAGGGATGGAATCTACACCAGCCTTGGGAGCTAGGACTTGGCACCAGGCCTGGGGGACAGGGAAGTCTGAGCTGGAAGGAGAGGGAGGGCCAGGAAGGGAGGGGAAATGATTGCACCAGGCAGGCCTGAGAGTGGGACAAACTGGGAAAGAATGCAACGCTGTACTGTCCCCACACCCTTGCATCAACCCCTCACCACTAAGTCCATGCCTTGTGCTGCCCAAAGCCACCCAGGGTGTTCCAAACAGACTCTGGGCTTATCCCCACCTCCCTGAACCCCTCTAAGTTCATTACTCCAAAATTCCCATCTGTCAAGGGTGCTGTTGGTTGGCAACTTTGATGGGCTACCTTTCCCACGAGTATCTGCACCGTGGACAGAGACTTTGGGACCCCAAGGAAGTGAGTCTCAGGATCAGTCTCCTGCCGTCCCCCAGTGGGAGTGAATGGAGGGGCAAGTGGAGTGGAATAGAATGAACCCAATGACCCACAGATCTCAAACGTGGGGCGGGTGCGGGGGTGGGGGAACGGCTGGGGCTTGGAGTTCTGCCCTTTCTTATGCAGAGGAACAAAGTGTCGTTCAGTCTCTCCATACCACTCTTCCAAGGACGGGATTTTCCTCCCGTTTTAAAGACGCGGAAACTGAACACAAAGGGCCAAGCCCAGCGGCAGACCTGGGCCCAGAAACCAAGCCCAGCCCGCCAGCCGCGGTCGGAGAGGAGGAAGAGGAAAGGCCAGGAGCCAGCCGGGCCGTAGGCTCCAGCTCGGCAGAAGGCGCTGCAGGCTGTAGCTGCTCCGGGAGGGGGCCGAGCGGGCCCGGGCCAGGGAGGGAGGGGACGGCCAGGCAGAGCCTGCGAGTCCCAGTCGGTGAAACGAGTGACTCATGCTGTGTGACTCTGCTCCCGCCCAGCCCACATTCCCGGGCCTTTGTTCCCGACCCTCCCGGGCCGGGCCGGGCCTTAAAGGGACAGTTCCTGGGAGACTGGAGCCGGGCGCCCGCGATGTAATCTTGGCCCCCGGGAGTTGTTTCCTGTCCGGGCTGTGGCAGAAAAGGATGCTGCAGGGTTTGGAGGTTTACCTAATCCAATCCTGAAACTCTTAAGTGCGGGCCCTCGGGCCGTTCCATTCACCCCCGGCCTCTGAGTAAGGCTGCCCCTAAACTGGCAGAAGGATACGAAACCCCTTTCTCTATTGCTGCCAGGGAACCTCTTCACACCGGCTCCTTCTCACCACGTGTCCTGAGCCACAGGACAGGGGGACGTTCCTTCACTGTCTCCCGCTCCAGCCCCACCTTTGACACCGTGTTTGATGGGTTTTAGTTTGGCCTATCCAGACTCGTGGACAGGCTCTTGCACTCCAGGAGTCCGAGTTTCCCACTAGTCCTGTCCTGTCCGTGGCTCCCGGGGGAGAAACAGCACCCCGCAGCCCAGCAGCCAGTAACTTCTGTGGACCCCGCCCGCCACCGTGTGGACGCGCTGCAGGACGGCGCCTGCGGAGATAACAGGGACGCCCTGCAGAGTCCACCACCCCAGCAGACCCCAAAAGAGCGCCCTCGGCAAAGGCACTCACATTAAAAAGAAAGCAAATAAGAAAGTAAGTAAATAAATAAGTAGGGCTGCGCCTGTGGCTCAGTGGGTAGGGTGACGGCCCCGTATACCGAGGGTGGAAGGTTCGAACCCGGCCCGGCCCGGGCCAAACCTCAACAAAAAAATAGCCAGGCGTTGTGACGGGCGCCTATAGTCCCAGCTGCTGGGGAGGCTGAGGCAAGAGAATCGCCTAAGCTCAGGAGTAGTTGGAGGTTGCTGTGAGCTGTGACGCCACAGCTCTCTATTGAGGGCGACAAAGTAAGACTCTGTCTCTAAAATAAATTAAATAAATAAATAGAAAGCAGGCCCTCCTACCACTCTGGGAGGCCAAGGTGGGTGGATTGCCTGAGCTCACAGGTTCCAGACCATCCTGAGCCAGAGCCAGATCTTGTCTCTAAAAATAGCTGGGTGTTGTGGCAGGTTCTAATCGCTTGAGCCCAAGAGTTAGAATCACCAGGGCACTCTACCGGGGGTGACAAAGTGCAAAGTGAGTCTCTGTCTCAAAAAAAAGAAAGAAAGAAAAAAAGCGGGCCCTACATTGAAAGGAAAGGCACCTCTCCAGCCCACTGTGAATCCCACATCCTCTGAAACAATGACCCTTAGATAGACAGAACAACCAACCAGCTCTGTTAAAACCTGCAAATAGCCTTGCTAGGGAGATGTCTGTTTTCTCATCCCCTCTAACCACTCCTACCCTACCCCTAGGATTTGGTTAATCACATCCCTAGTGGTTTGAGTTTAAGGTTTTGTTTACTGTTAATACGCACATTTTTAGGAGGAAGGGGGCTGGAGGTGGGTGTAGGGGAGGTGTCTCACAGGAAGCTGCATTGGTTTATCAGATATTGAACTCAGAGCTGGATTTGGAAGGAGAAAGTGGGAAGGTTGTAGCTGCTGGATAAGCTGGAGGCTGGGTGGGGAGAGGAGGAGTGAGCACAGCCTCAGGTGTGCTGCTTCTAGGAACCTAGGACAAGCCTTCACCAAATGGGCTAAGACCACAGGTTGTGGCCCTTGGGCCCTGGCCTGCCTGGCCCTAACCAACCTAGTCAACTGACCTCAGACAAGCCCGCCTTGCTTGGGCCACATTTCTGAAGGCTCTAAATACCATGTGCATCCTGCCAAGGCCACACAGGTCCTCAACCCAACTACTTCCCCACCTCCTCCAGCTTCACGGGCCAGGATTGGGGAGACAGGCAGTACACCAGTCCTTTTGTCCTTATTTATCTAGGCTCTGGACCCAGTCTGACTTTGGTGGCTGTGAAAAATAACTTGTGGCCAGAGCCTGATGTGAGTAGCCAGTGTTCACCAGGGACCTGCAGTAGGGGTAGCGACTATGCCTATTCAGCCTTGGGATACTCACAGCCCCCACGGCTGCCTGGAGTGTGCACCCAGTCTACATCCATTCTCACCTTCCAGGGGAAAGTGTGTAAGCTGCTCCACTGGCCAAAATGCCTACTCCTGATTGCCCTCTGTGGGTTGTGCACACACAAAATTTGGATAATGAGCAACCCGGGCATAGGGAATTCCCTGTGTAGAAAGCTGACAGCCTGGAGGAAACACTTCTCTGTGCTTGGAGCCCCCAACATTGTCCATGGAGTTGAAGGGACCCTGGGGGTACACACTCTTAGGGCTGGTTCTGTCTCTCAGGGCCAGTGCTCCTTGTTAGCACTCACCATTCAGTGCTGATGTGACTGCAAGTGTCTGTGTGTATCCTCCTGGCAAAGGGAACAAGGGGCCAGGAGTGTGGAATGAAGGTGACAAGAGGAAGCTGGAGACTTTAGACTGAGCTTTGAAGGCAAATGTTAAAGACTGGGGGACCAGGGCCAGTTCCATTGGCCTAAGAGAGGTTTGGTCCAATGCGTAGCCTGGCATGTGGGTTAGAGTTGGGGTCTCCAAAGAAGAGTGCTCAAGACCACTTTTTGGGATATAAGAAAATTAAACCTCCACTCTAGGAGGTCAAGATGGGTGAATTGCCTGAGCTCACAAGTTCAAGACCAGCCTGAGCCAGAGCAAGACCTCATCTCTAAAAATAGTCAAGTGTTGGGTGGGCACTTGTAGTCCCAGCTACTCAGGAGGCTGAGGCAAGAGAATTGCTTGAGCCCAAGAGTTTGAGGTTGCTGTGAGCTGTGATGCAACTGCACTCTACCAAGGGCAATAAAGTGAGACTATGTCTCAAAAAAAATTAAACCTCTATGTATATTCATGTTTATGTAATTATTTCAAATTTTTCTATTTGTCTATGTTTTATTACATATATGTAACTCTAACAAAATATGTATATAATTTATAATGGAAGAATGTACATACATTAGTGATGCATGGTGAAAAACAATTTTTGATGTTGAGATCACACTATCAAGACAGTTTATGGGTAGTGCCTGTGGCTCAAAGGAGTAGGGCACCAGCCCCATATACCGGAGGTGGTGGGTTCAAACCTGGCCCCGGCCAAAAAAAAGAAAAGAGAGACAGTTTGGAAACCACTGAATTTCAGGACATAGTAAGGGCACTTGAGTCCACAAGTTCTGATCAGATGGGGTTCTCTTCCCTCTCAACAGGCCTCTGTGTAACTACTTGAGGTACAGAGAAGTAAAGTGACTTGCTTGGGTCACACTGAATACAAGGAACCTATGAGACCTGCTCCATCCATCCACCTACCAAACCTTCCACCCATCTACCCAACCACCCATCACTCTCCCATCCATGCATCCACCCATCCACTCATCCTCTACCCATCCATCCATTCACCCACCCATCCATGCATCCACCTACCCACCCATCCATCTATCCACCTTCCCATGCATCCATCTATTCACCCACCTACTAGTCCATCCACCTATCCTTCCTTCTGTCTATCCTGTTGTGGTGATCTTCTGGGTCAGCTGCCCCACATCCACATCCAGTTAGCATTTTTCCATGTCCTCCCTTCCTTTCCTTTCTCATCATCATTCCCCTTCAGTTCTCTGTCACCCTAATCCTAAGACCATAACCTTTAAATGAGTCTCTCTGCTTCTAGTCCTTCTTTGCCCAACCTATTCCAAGCATCACTGCTAAATTAATCTCCCAAGTGCTTTTTTGTTGTTGTTGTTGTTGTTGTTGTTGCAATTTTTGGCCAAGGCCAGGTTTGAACCCACCACCTCTGGTATATGGGGTCAGCGCCCTACTCCTTGAGCCACAGGTGCCCCCCCAAGTGCTCTTGAGTGAAGCATCCGGTCTGAACTTCTTGGCCCACCCCAGAGGCCTACACCATTAGCTCTGTATTGTGAATCCAGCTTTTGAAGTTAGTGCCTTCTTAAGAATAAGAGCTTTATTTTGGCTCGGCGCCTGTGGCTCAACCGGCTAAGGCGCCAGCCACGTGCACCTAACGTGGCGGGTTCGAATCCCCAGCCCAGACCCGACAAACAACAATGACGGCTGTAACCAAAAAATAGCTGGGCGTTGTGGCGGGCGCCTGTGGTCCCAGCTACTTGGGAGGCGGAGACAAGAGACTCGCTTGAGCCCAGGAGTTGGAGGTTGCTGTGAGCTGTGATGCCATGGCATTCTACCAAGGGCAATAGCTTAAGACTCTATCTCAAAAAAGAAAAAAAAAGTGTTTAACTGGTATGCATCACTGTGTGTATATACGCATGTTGCATGCACACTCACACACATACATCCTGACAGCTGTGTGCACGCGTGCCTGAGCAGGGCTGCAGCTCCAGTGCGCCCAGACTAGGAGCCGAAGGGGATGGAAATGCAGCCGGCATTTCACTTGCTGGGCTGCACACCCTACTTCAGGTCACACCATTCTTAGAGAAGAGGTACCTTTTGCAACTTTGCCCAAGCCTCAAACCTCCCGTTGTCTACTTGGATGCTTTCCTCTCAAAAGAAAAGAGAGCAGCCCAGAACTAAGGCCTGGCCCAGCTAAAACAGTAAATAAAATGAGGATGGTGCCTTTTCCCAGGAGCCCAGAACCCACTCCTCCTCTTCAGCAGATGTGAAGGTGGGAAGGAAGGGGTCACCCTCCATAAAATAGCAATTACAACATAACATCATTTCAGGGCTCAAAGGTCCTTACTACTTTTTCTGGTCCAATCCTTTACTTTTTCAGACCATACAACTGAAAAGGGTGTGTCATTTGTCCTTAGCTTCCCACCTGGTTTGGGAAGAACTTTGAAACCTTTCCCCTCTTTCCTGTCTCTCAACTGCTTCCCTGCTGGAGCCTCCCAGCTCAGCCTGTGCTTTCTCCCTTACAGCCCGGGAACGCCAACCCCAGAGGGACCCAGCCCATCAACCTGAACCATTATGCCACCAAGAAGAGTGTGGCTGAGAGCATGCTGGACATGGCTCTGTTCATGTCCAACGCCATGCGGCTGAAGGCAGTGCTGGAGCAGGGACCATCCTCTCACTACTACGCCACCCTCATCACCCTCATCAGCATTTCTCTGCTCCTGCAGGTGGTCATAGGCGTCCTCCTGGTGGTCATTGGTGAGGAGCCTGGCCAGAGTCAGACTTTCTGCCTGGGCAAAGCCCTGAGTATTGACCACCCTCTGTACCTGCAAAGGTCCCCAGTCAGTGAGGGCAAGCACCCTGTCCTATCTCCCTGAGTCCCACAGAGCAGATACCCACAGTACCCTGCTGAGTGACTGTCCCCATTAACTCGTGGCAGAGTTCCTGACGGCCTTTGCCATTACCACTCACTCCCACTCTTAGAAGACCCAGTCTAAATTCCCTGATTGCCACAAGATGAAGCACCCCAAGGGTGCTCCACACACTGGGCAGTGAGGGCAGAGGCATTTCAACCCAGTGATGACCAACTTCCTTTGATTCTGCAAATTCTGATGGGTGTTGAGAGGGAGCCCCAGCCCATGGCCCCGCCTGACCTGCTCCTCCCACGCCCTCCTCCCCACAGCACGGCTGAACCTGAACGAGGTAGAAAAGCAGTGGCAACTAAACCAGCTCAACAACGCTGCCACCACCTTGGTCTTCTTCACGGTGGTCATCAATGTTTTCATTACAGCCTTTGGGGCACATAAGACAGGGTTCTTGGCCACCAGGGCTGCGAGGAATCCATTTTGAACCCAGCCTTGGATCCAGGTAAGGAGGAAAGCCCCTGGAAGATCGGGGTGGGAGAAAGATCCCTTGAATGCCTATAGAGCTGGGGCCAAGTTTGGGGCCTGCCCAGCTCTGTGAGTGGCTGCTCCTACTTCAGTTCTTAGGTTCAGATTCTGCAGCCTGGGATGGGGTGGGAGGCAATGTGGTTAGTGGTTGGTCCTGCCCCTCTGCAGGAGGGCAGATGGGGATGTGGGATGTCTCCTCAGCACTGTCTAGCAGTCCTTGCTATTCAAATCATGGTCC
This sequence comes from Galago senegalensis, assembly GCA_963575145.1. Lineage (NCBI taxonomy): Eukaryota > Metazoa > Chordata > Mammalia > Primates > Galagidae > Galago > Galago senegalensis. The sequence continues at coordinate 6,937 of CAUYTI010066498.1, read as the reverse complement.
ACAGTCCAGCAGTATCAGCAAAACCGTGGCATCAGCAGAGTGCCGTGGCGTCTTAGCTCACAGCACCTGGGTGCCTGCTAAGTCAGCACACACATTTTAATAAGCTGCCAAGAGGAAACAGGTGGCCTGCCCTCCTCACTGCCATTTCTCTCCTTTCCCTAACAGGTGCTGAGTCTAGAACTTCTGCTCCTTCCTCCCTGATCTGCCAGGCTCATGGGCATTTTCCACACAGCCCCTGGAGAGCTTCTGAGAGGGCAATCTAGATTTCTTTGCTTGCTACCTACTGACCCTGACTTGTGATTTTTTTTACTGGTCCAAGTGAATTTCATCTTGGGCCGGAGTCCTGAGCTCAGACTCAGCTATCATCAACCTTTCCTCCCCATTAGCGTCTTCGAAAACTAAGACATGTCTGCCTAAGGCCAAGTGTGCCCATTTTAAGGACTCTGGTTCTGACCCCACTCCACTCCTTCCCTCTGCTCCAGGCCTCAGTTTTTCTTTTCTGTAAAATGGACTGATTTCTGAGTATAAAGGTTTCTGCAAATCTACTGAGTCAATCTTTTTGTCTTTAGTCCCAAACGCTCAAACATCTCAGCTGATCTCTGGATGCCCTTCTCATGTGCCTTGGAAAGGGCTCCAAGGAGCAAACCTCAGGCCTGGAAGATGAGAAGGGTTCCCCTACAGATGCTGGGTCTGGAACTGCTTCTGGTCCTTCTCTAGTGTGGGTCCAGCTAAGTGAACTTTTTTGGCTGCAGGAGCCTTGGGCTCATTACCATCTGGTACATTAAGTACAGATTACTCAATTTGGGATTGATGCACAATGCACAACCCTTTTCAAGAATCTCCTATCAACATACTCTAGTTCTCATTATCAGTGTGTGTTCTGATCTTTGCCTAGGCCAAATAGAACTAAGAAGGTAAATCTACACTGGTAGAGCTCAGCACTGCATCCCCAGCTCAAACAGACCTTTTTTTTTATTTTTTTGAGACAGAGTCTCACTATGTCACCCTCAGTAGAGTGCCATGGCATCACAGCTCACAGCAACCTCTTAGGCTTGAGCGATTCTCCTGCCTTGGCCTCCCAAGCAGCTGAGACTACAGGCGCCTGCCACAATGCCCAGCTATTTTTTGGTTTTGTTGCAGTCATTGTTGTTTAGCAGGTCCGGGCTGGGCTGGAACCCTCCAGCCTTGGCGTATGTGTCTGGCACCCTACTCACTGTGCTACAGGCACCAAGCCAAACAGACATGATTTTGAGGCTGGTCTGCTGTTGCAGAGTGAGCCACGCTCAGCTCCCTCCACTGCTCACCAAACCACCGCTACCCTAGGCCAGCCTTCTTCACCCAAGATGGGACATGCCCAACAAGAAAGGTGGGAAGGAAGGAAGGGAGGGAGGGAAAGAAGGGAAAAGGAGGGAGGGAAGGAGAGAAGATAGAAAGAAAAGCCAGGAGTTGTGGCTGATGCTTGTAGTCCCAGCTATTCTGGATCCTAAGATAAGAGGATCACTCAAGTCCAGGTGTTTAAAGTTGCTGTGAGCCATAGCAGTCTACCCAGGGCGACTGAGAGAGACTCTGTCTTAGAAAAAGGAAAAAAAAGGCTCGATGCCTATGGCTCAAGTAGCTAAGGCGCCAGCCACATACACCTAAGGTGGTAGGTTCAAATCCAGCCCAGGCCCGCCAAACAACAATGGCTGCAACCAAAAAATAGCCAGGCATTGTGGTGGGTGCCTGTGGTCCCAGCTATTCGGGAGGCTGAGGCAGGAGACTTGCTTGAGCCCAGGAGTTGGAGGTTGCTGTGAGCTGTAGTGCCATGGCACTCTACCCAGGGGGACAGCTTGAGGCTGTGTCCAAAAAAAAAAAAAGGAAAAGGAGCGGGCAGTGTCTGTGGCTCAAAAGGGTAGGGCACTGGCCCCATATGCCGGAGGTGGCGGGTTCAAACCCAGCCCCGGCCAAAAACTGCAAAAAAAAAAAAAAAAAAAAAGGAAAAGGAAAATAACAGAAAGAAAGAAACCACTAACCTCCATTAATATGCTGAACAGAATACCTGGTCTATTATTAGATGGTGAGCTGCTCAGACAGGGACAGCACAGAGAAGGCTGTCCCCCAGACAGCAGTCACCAAGCTGGTGACAAGGGGTAGCAGGTGATGTGGGAGGGTCCTCAGTATGTCACCTGGACCCCTCAGCCCAACCCTCTCCCTCCATGAATGAGGAACAGGAAAACACAAGAACCTTTTTTTTTTCCCTAAGAAGATGCTATATTTAATTCTTTCCCTCCCCCCATCCAACTCCCTCCCTTGACCCAAGGCATTTCCCTGCATAGTAGGGGCCATGCCAGGCCCTTCCCCTTAAGGCAGATGGTGTGGAGGTAACAGACATTAAACACAAGGCACTGGCCCAAGGACTGGGGGTGGGGGAGCTGGGGAGGTAGGCTGGGTGGGAAGGCCCAGTTGGTTCCTAGTTGTCAGAAGTGAAGCAAGAGGGTTGCTCAGCCAGTTCCAGCCTTCTAGCACAATGCCCAGGGCTGCAGCCCAGCCTGCCAACTTCAGCCCTAGGCTGTTCCCCATGAGCCCTTGGGGGGTGGGGGCAGCAACTGAGCAGGGACCAGGAAAAGCTATAGCCAGAGAGCAAGTATGGCATTCATGAGCCACAACTATTAATTACAAAGTCTTTGACCTTCCTGATTCTGCAGAGGGAGACAAGGATTCTCCTGGATCTCCAGGGGCCCCACTCTCCCATCTGCCAAGCTTATGCCCTTGGTGAACGCAGACTCCTCTAGTAAGAGCCCATGGCTCCAAATGCTAGGATTTGGACTATCACAGCCTTGAGTTCAGCTAACTGGTCCCCAGGGCTCTAGCTGATCCCCAGGGCTCTGGCAGCCTACTATAAGCCCTTCCTCACAGCAGAAGGCCCTGCACTCACGTGCCCAAACAGACTTTGGAGTTCAAGACCTAAGTGTCCAATGCACCATCAGTAAATTCACAGCAGCAGCAGCAGCAGCAGTAGAAAAGTCCCCAGCCACAAAAGCACCAGGGATTATTAGTGCAAGAGAAATACATGACCATAGGTGACAGAAAGGGTGGCTGTAGGCTAAAAAGACCAAGAGCTTTTTTCCCTGAAACTGCTTTACCTTTCAGTTCCTTCCACCCCTACTCCCTCCTCTCAGGTCAATGTTCTCACCTTCCCAAACTGCTCTCCCTGCCCCCTAGGCTGGGGTTCACCCACAGCCCCTATTTCCTTTTCCCCTGCAGGCCAGGCTTCGGGGCTCTCTCTGCCCAAGTCAGTCTGCAGGGGAGCTGGACTGGGAGGAAACATGTCTTCCACCTTCCATCCCATCCCTCTCTTTCTGGTCCGCAGCCCTGTCCACATCCTCTTTCTCCTCTTCTTACCATCCTTTAAAGGGCTTCTCTCCCTTCCCTTGCCTGTGGTGCCCGGCCTATAAGCCTGACCAGTTCCTCATCTGGTCACACCAGGAACATGCAGCCAGTTCTGTGCTCTGGCCTAGAGTGAGCACTGCCTGGGGGAGAAGGTTAATGCCCTAATTGGTGGCCAGCTGTCTGGTGGCTACCAGGAGAGATGTGCGTGTGTCTGGAAGGCACGAGCCTGCTCCACGTGTGGCCAGCCCTCAGGAAGGGACAAGGCCCAAGGGATGAACCTCTACACAGGAGGGGGGGCTGAGCCCTGCAAGTGGGGACAGTTCCTCAATGCACAACTTCACCCCCTCTCACAGTCAATGCTGCATCTGGATAGCAGTTTTGGTTTTCAGTAAAAACAAACAATAAAATATGTCCGATAGAAGAGTGTCCAGTTTGTGTTCAATTCTCCTCATGAGCGCTGGGTAGATGCTGGACGCACCTTCACGGTATTGCTCCCATAGGCCTCTCCTTCTCAGGAGCTCTTCTGCCCATCTCTGTTGCCTGAACAAGTAGCCCTCCTGGCGTCTTCCCCAAAGTTCTCCCTTCCGGAGGCACAGGGGGTGGAGAGGAGCCCTCCCAGTGGAGTGGGGTGTTACCCGGAACCCCTCGGGGCCCAGCCTTCATTCTGCTGCCCCCTCCACTCCCCAGCAGCAGGCAGGGGCACGAGGGGACCCTGCACGTCTAGGAGCAGGAAGTGGGTGATCCGGCAGGCAGGCCACACTCCGCTTACACCATCTTCATCTGGCGGCGGTTCCACATGCCTCGCTTTGAATGGAAGTAATGGAAGAAGTTCCTGAGGGAGAGACGTTCCACTTCCAGGCCTGCTTGAAAGATCCTGAGGAGGGAGAAGCAGGCTGAGAACAGAGAGAAGAGAGGCAACCTGGGCACAGCCACCCAGAGGACCCTTCCCGCCCCTCCTCCGCCCACCTCCCATGGGCGGTGGAAAGGTGCAAGGGGCACCTTGGGGCCTAGGCCAGTCACCTCATCCTTCAGAGCCTATCTCTGCTTTCTCTAGAAGGAAGATAATTTTATATGAGGGCTGTCCGGAAAGTATCCAGCCAAGCACTAAGCTAGTTTTCAGACAGTGCTTTGATTTATACAGTTCTCTGTATCTATATAAATAACACCAGAGGATTGTACATGATACACAGTCATAGTATTATTTTATCAGAGCATGTGGATTATATACACACTAGAGGTGGTGGTGAAGACTACAGTGACAGATGCCAAGTGCTCAGCCCACAGGTGGCACGTCCCAGTCCCCAGGGAGGCAGAGAACGGCATCAGGAGACTCTGCCCCAGGTCCCTCATTCCTGTTCTCACTTCCAAAACCCCTCTGGCAGGGCTGCAGGTAGCTAGGATTGGAAGCACTTTCTCCTTGGACCTCAGAGGAGGCAGGAGAGTTAAGAGCTATGCTGGAGTCTGCGATGGGGCACAGAACACAGCACAAAGACCCAGGGGGTGACTGCTGGACTGGACTTCCCAAATCACAGCGCCCTTCAGCTTTGGGGTGTCCTTTGAACTGGCTCTCCGAGATCTGAGTTATCTGCTGTGTAGGTCCCCTTCATTGCCCCTCTTTTCACCTTCAGTCTTCTGAGTATTCTTTCTTTTCTTTTTAGACAGAGTCTCACTTTGTGGCCCTGGGTAGAATGCTGTGGCATCATAGCTCACAGCAACCTCAAACTCTTGGGCTCAAGCGATTCTCTTGCCTCAGCCTCCTGAGTAGACAGGACTACAGATCTGCTCCACAATGCCCAGCTATTTTTAGAGACAAAGTCTCACTCTGGCTCAGGCAGTCTCGAACCCGTGAGCTCACGCAATCCACCCACCTTGGCCTCCCAAGTGCTAGGATTACCAGCATGAGCCACCATGCCCAGCCAGATTTGGGGCAAGTTATTAGCTTCTCTTCAAGATTCAATTTTTTAATCTGGAAAATGGAGATAACTGACATACCTCACTGAGGTTTGGGGAGGAATAAATGAGATACAGGCACCAGGGATGCACCCAGAGCATCTAGCCAGCCTCCTTGGGAGGAGATGAAAACATCTTGTCGGCTCGGTGCCTGTGGCTCAAGCGGCTAAGGCACATACACCTAAGATGGCAGGTTCAAATCCCCAGCCCGGGCCCACCAAACAACAATGATGGCTGCAACCAAAAAATGGCCAGGCGCTGTGGCGGGTGCCTGTGGTCCCAGCTACTTGGGAGGCTGAGGCAGGAGACTCGCTTGAGCCCAGGAGTTGGAGGTTGCTGTGAGAGTGATGCCATGGCACTCTACCCAGGGGGATAGCTTGAGGCTCCGTCTCAAAAAAAAAAAAAAAAAAGGGGATCCCCTCCCCTCACCTCATGAGGCCTCCCAGAGTGTTAGGATTAGAGGTATGCCGGGGCCTGGATTAGTTATTTCTTTAAATCTTTTCCTACCTACATACTGGCCTCTCCAATTGTTGGATATATGATTATTTTGCCATAAGAGAATCTTGGCCAAATACCAGGAAGTAGCCTGTGTCAAGAATTTCACCTTGACCCCATCTGGGAACCTTGGGCTAGTTGAGTAGTAACTGTGCAATTTAGGTTAGAGGCTAACCACACTGGAACAACCAACAATATAATTTTGGGTGAAACTTTGGGTCATAGACTGTCAGTTAACTGGTAGACTGGGATCAACCATGGAGGTAACCAATCAATTAATTATCCCTACAGAATGGAACCCCCAAACTGAACACTGGGGCTCAGATTAGCTTTCCTGCAAGACTATGTGGACAGTATCATATGCTGATGCTGGGAAAACGATTTGTTTTGATTCCCTAAGGAGAGAACAATGGAAATTTTTTCTTTCCTTCCTTCTCTTTCCTTCCCTTCCTTTTTTTTTTTGGATACTGTGTCACTCTATTGCCCTGGGTAGAACACTTTGACATTATAGCTCAGAGCAACCTCAAAATCTTGGGCTCAGTCAATCTACTCACCTCAGCACCAGAGTGCGAGGCTTACAGGAGTGAGCCACCATGCTCAACCACAGTGGAAGTTCTGTGTTTTGTATCTTCCCAGACTCTCTGTGCTTCTTCTTTGATTTTTTTTTTTTAGCAAGATGGAGTCTTGTTATGTTGCTCAGGCTGATCTCAAATTCCTAGTCTCAACCTCTCAAAGTGCTGGGATTACAGACATGAACCAGCAGCTTGGTCTCCTTGTCTGGTTTTAGTCTGTATCCTTTTCTTGTAATAAACTGTATGACACAATCTATAAAGTGAAGATAGTAGTTTTCATTGGGTTCTGTGAGTCCTTCTAGTGAATTATCATCCCTGGGGGTGGTTTTGGGAGGCCCTGAATTTGTAGTTGGCATCAGAAGTGAGAGCCATCTCTAACTATACAGTTGGCTAAACTCTTCTAAGAGGAATCTTTTTTTTTTTTTTTTGAGACAGAGCCTCAAGCTGTCCCCCTGGGTAGAGTGCTATGGCATTACAGCTCACAGCAACCTCCAACTCCTGGGCTCAAGCGAGTCTCCTGCCTCCGCCTCCCAAGTAGCTGGGACCACAGG
>CAUYTI010066493.1:0-19666 GCA_963575145.1 Galago senegalensis | reverse complement strand
GGGGGGGACGGACACACAGCTTGAGGCTCTGTCTCAAAAAAAAAAAAAGGTCTAGACTTGAGTATTCATTTGTATACATTAAATTGTTCTTCGCTATTAAGGCAAGGTCTCCATGGACCTCCCACCCCAGGTAACAGTTTGAAAAGGGAAATTTTTCCTTCAATGTATCTTAAAGTTCAATTCGGACTACTAAACCCTGCCTCTTGCTCTCCCTTCCTCCCATTAGCCTGGGTTAGTGTGATTTTTCTGGGAAGCTTAGGAACTAAACCTACTGAGAAACTACTTACATTTTTTATTTACTCCTTAAGAAGTAAATTTAAAAGCACCTCAGAACACAAAGTTTTAGGCAAAGAATTTAGGTAAATCTGTTATTTTTCCAATGGCTGTATGCACTAGAAGAGACTAAAGAAAGGAAATTAGAGGGTGGTGCCTGTGCCTCAAGGAGTAGGGCACAGGCCCCGTACACCGGGGGTGGTGGTGGGTTCAAACCCAGCCCCCGTCAAAAAAAAAAAAAGTAAATTAGGTAAGGTGAACCCTTGACTTGAATACTAGGATGGGGTGTCGGTTCTGGAATCTATTTTGCCCACAATGAACATCACAAGTGTGAGAGAAAGGAAGGTACACAATTAAGGATGTGCTGATGAGTATCTAGAAATGATACTCATTAAGAGTATCCTTAAGATTTCCCCAAAATTTGAAGAAATTTCCATAATTAAAATCTACTTTTTGGTTTCTGGGACTTTGTGTTTACAAATTTTATCAGGATCTTGTGCAAAGAAATCCAAGGCTGGTTAAATCTTGCTTATTCATTAGCCATATTCTAATATTAACATGTAGTCCTCACATTGTAGTCCTTAAGAATTTCATAATTTGTGGGCGGTGCCTGTGGCTCAAGGAGTAGGGCACCAGCCCCATATGCTGGAGATGGCAGGTTCAAACCCAGCCCTAGCCAAAAAAAAAAATTCCATAATGTTTTCTTGGGAGAAGGGGTGAGAGATAATCAGGGGCTACTGAATCAGAGAACACTGGTAAAATCCAAAGTAGCTGAATGGAGATTTGCATTTTGCATTCCCCAGCAAAATTTCGTACACCATCTCCCTTTTAACAAATTATACTTGTGCTGCCATTTATCCTCACTAGTTAGGTGACTTGGGAAGCTTTCCTCCCCAAAGAAAGCAACTAAGTTTCTTCAAATTTCCCATAAACACTTCTAAAAGTCTCTTGTCAATAGTTTCAAGGTACGTGTTTCCCTTGCCCCTCAGAAAAATTTGCAAATATTCTAAATAGAAACATTGCCACAAATAGGGCAATTGTTCTCAATATGTTGTAGGACTTACGCATGCTCTGAGTGTGAGTCCTACATTAATCAGTTTCTTGACTAACTTCAAACTTGGATCATTATGAAAGTTTTGAGATACACAAAAATTCAAAACATAATCCATGTGGACAGAAACAAATGAAACCCTCCCAACAAATAAGCCAAGCAAGTTGAAACTTGCACAAGTGATCAGAAAAGATGCTGTCAACTGTTTCTTGGAAATAAAATAATGAACCACAAGCCAGTCTGTCTCAAAGCTTTTGTGGTGACCTATGTAGCAACTCTTTGACTACTAAATACAGTACTCAAAATCAAACATTAATAAAATTACATACCCAGTTGCTTTAAGACTAGCACTAAGTATAAGAAAATCTACCTGAGCTAAACAAGGGGTGCTCTATAACATCATCCAAGCTGGGACATTTTTAAAAGCGAAAAGGGGAATAAAATAACAGGTATTAATTCATCTACAAATATAAAATGGGACTGTCATCAGCAAAACAATAGTCACTGCTGACTTCTCAAGAAGATCTCCTCAAAAATGATTCTTGGAAAATCTCATTCTCTACAAGTTTATACTCCAGCCTGCCTCTCTCTCTCTCTTCTGTTCTCTGCCCACCACTACAGTTTTTGCCCATCACTTCATCTTAATAATGTTGGCCGCTTATGCTTATAGTACATAAAGCAGTGATCCATATTATGGAACCCCACTGGATTCCGCTGGCTTCCTCCAGTTAAGTGAATATGGATAAAGAAATTTAAAGAGAATTTTGTTTTTTACAAAGACAATTCACGATCACAGAAATGACCATATAGAGATTTAAAACTGGAGAAAACAATGACTTTTTCAAACTGCAAATGAAACAGGGGCAATAATCATTAGAGCTAGCTTTAATAAACCTGTAAACCCAGCAATTTTATAATATACATTAAAATGTAGTTTACCAGAAACTAAGGTGAGATATATATATATATATATATATATATATATATATATATATGTATATTTTTTTTTTTTTTTTTTTGGAGACACAGGGTCATTTTTTGGGCCCTCAGCAGAGTGCTGTGGCATCATAGCTCATAGCAACCTCAAACTATTGGGCTCAATCGATTCTCTTGCCTCAGCCTTCCACAGAGCTTGGGACTACAGGTGCCCACCACAGCGCCTGGCCATGACAGGTCTTACTTTAGGCTAGTCTTGAACTTGTGAGCTCAGGCAATCCACCCACCTTGGCCTCCCAGAGTGCTAGGATTACAGGTGTAAAAGTTTTTTTGTTTTCAGAAAAAAATACCTGGTCAGTAGAATCCTTTTGGAAAAAAGAAAAAAGCAGTCACAGAATGAAGAAATACACCACCTTTCTGTTTCTACTCATCTGTGACTTATGAGGAATGGATTAAAAAATGTTCTCATGAGGTATATACCATTTAATATAACCTAAGGTAACCATCAGCTTCCACATCAGTTGGTGACAATTTTCTTTCTTAATATGCCAAAATGGACTGGTGAGTTATATTTTTGGCATATATAAACACATGAGGTTAATTATGTATTAATTAACCTGTGGAATACACCCATCAGCTTTTCTCATGGGTTTTGTTTTCAAATACCAGACCTCTGCTATGACAATGTTTTTGTAAACTTCAGGTCAAATTGTATCTCTTTAAAGGTAACTACATATAAAACACTTAGATATTGAGACACTTGCTTTAAGAGTTGTTAATCCTTGTTTCAAGTAATAGCAGAAAAGAATTCCTTTGAATTCAATTCTTAATCAAGTACCCTTTACTAATATCATATAGATCAGTGGTTCTCAACCTTCCTAATGCCAGGAACTTTGAATACAGTTCCTGTGGGTTGCGACCCACAGCTTGAGAACTGCTGAAATAGATGTTTATCGCTTCATTTATTATTTATTGAAGGTCTACTTATGTGCAAGGTACTCATCCATGGCCTGACCACCACATTCAAGTACAAAGACTCAATAACAGAACCAGTCCAGATCAAAGTGTCAACACTTTGAAAAAGTAGAGAAGTCAGAATTACCTGAGGTAAGCAGAAAACACTCAACAACCAATATAATTAAAAGGCGATCTTGTGCTCACTTCGGTATACTAAAGTATACTATTCATATACTAAAAGATGATCTTAATTTTTGAATGTCCTTTCAACCATAATTCTTTATAGACTTTTAAATTCACAACTCATGGCCCTGCTTTCTAAAGCAGTAATTTCTTCCTTCCAAAGCCTTTCCTTCTCTAATTCAATACCTTCTACTTTTATATTTGAAGGGAAATACCTGTCTTTAAGTTTAGCCATTATGAAATGAAACTCGAAAGCCAACATTTGCTTATTACTTTTTTAAACTCTCAGTTGTTGTACTTACCTGTCATGCAGAATTTTGGCACCAAAGAAAAAAGGTGTTCAGACTGAGATCTACACTCCAGACTATGTAACCTAAAAGCAACTTATGCCTAACTTAGTCATTTTAAGGGTGCTAAAGAGGAAAATTCAGGAAGAATGATCCAAAAAGGGCTGACCCAACTGTGGCTGCTAAAATTTAGCTCTGGTAGTAACTGAACAGAATTACTGCCTAAACACTGCTTTCTTCGACAGAATTTGCAGGTTCTTCTGCTCCCTTGGACAGCCAGTATCTAAGGATTATGACCTCGGGGCAAAGTAATTTCTTGTGTCTGGACTTTGTCATCTGTAATACAGTAATAATTATCTACCTCAAAGAGCAGTTACAGGATTAAGTGAGAAAAAGGGAAAGTCCTTGGCCAGGTACCTGGCATACAACAGATAATTAAAGACAAAATTGCTTTTGTGTGACCTATAGGAACATACTGGGACTTTTGTTCACTTTCAGCTGAAAACAAAACTTCACATAACCATAATTCTTTCTTCTTACTCCAAGCTTCTAGATGCATTTACTGTCCGATGGCAATTTCCTATTTTTAATTAGTATAAAAATATTTGCTTTATCACACTTTTTTTTTTTTGGAGACAGAATCTCATTTTGTCACCCTAGGTAGACTGCCTTAGTGTCACAGCTCACAGCAACCTCAAACTTTTGGACTTAAGTGATCGTCTTGCCTCAGCCTCCCAAGTAGCTGGAACTACAGGCACCCACCACAAGGAACAGCTATTTTTAGAGATGAGGCCTCCCTCTGGCTCATGCTGCTCTTGAACCTGTGGGCTCAGGCAATCCACTGGCCTTGGCCTCCCAAAGTGCTGGGATTACAGGTGTGAACCACAGTGCCTGGCCATTATCACACTTTTCTGATGCCTGATATCCATTTTTATAATCTGTCCTTTTGTGACAATAAAGCATGTTACAGAATTTTTTTTTTCAAGACATGGTCTCAACACTTGCCACCCAAGCTGGCTGGAGTGCTGGCACAATCATTGCTCACTGGAGCCTTGAACTGCTGCATTAGCAATCCTCCCACCTCAGCCTCTTTAGTAGGTAGGACTACAGGTGAACACCACCACATCCAGTTAATTTATTTTTGTACACATGGGGTCTCACTGTTGCCAAGAGTGGTCAAATTCCTGGCATTGGGAATACAGGCATGAGCCACCACACCTGGCTGGAATGTTCTTTATGTTACCTCTAACTTATTCTACCAGTTATATCTGGCTTTAATTACTTTAGCATTTTTCTAAAAATTACTTTAACATTTTATGATTAAGACAACATAGCTGCAAGTATTTCCCAATTGGGCAGATACGTATTTAACTTGCTTGCCTCACAATAGAAAGAAATAGTCCTGTTAACTGGGGATGGCCAAAAATTCTGATTTGAGACTTCCACATATAAGCATACTTATCTCTGCAAATGAGCAAATTTTGCAATGTAGAAGGTAGCATATGTATGTTGAAATCAAACAATGCCCCTTTCCAAACGTAGATCTCTTTTCTTTACTGAACATTATCCTTACATACCACAATTTCCAATATACATAAAAAGGCCTAACCCCTAAAAGTTACAATGAACTTGCCTATTTATACAAAAAAAAAAAAAAAAAAATTCCCAAAAATGAAAGAAAAAACTTCTGGATTCGAAAACCTTTTCATAATTGAATCCCAAGTTGGGGGGAGGGGGTTAAATGGCTGAAATGTTTATTTAGCACTAAAGAAGTAAATTCAAAGTTGCCTGTGGGTGGCCATGTACAATAGACGATTTAGTTGACAAAGTCTGATTTATAAAATATACTTACGTATTTTTTCTTAGGCAAAATCAGCAGCAACCTGGAATTCATATTTATATGGGATACTGCCAATGTTTTTCTCGGTGACAGTACTGCTAAAAATAACCCAGAGTCCGATCAACTTTATCTGGCATATGGAAGAAACAATACAAGGGCAAGAGGATTCTCAAAAGCAGTATAACTGACAAAGGTAAAGAGTTTAAAAAGGTCTTGATTAGCTGATGACCAGAACATGAACATCTTTTAGAATTTTCCTAAAATTCTCCTTTCTTACCATCAATCACCTTTACCTTCCCTGATTTCTCAATCCAGCCATATCTATTTCTGGTCCTTTAGAAACCAGGTGTTTTTATATCCCAGATTCTCTCAATGCTCCCCCGCCCCTGACCAAAGTTCTCATGACAAAGAATACACTTTGAATGTTTGGAGGAAGGAAAAAAAAAAAAAAAAACAAAGACAAGGACACAGAAAAACAAGCTATTTTCCCCCCATCAGTAAATAAAACTGCAAACAACTCTTTCCTGGGTTGAAATCAACATGCTTTTGTAATGAGCAATACCTTAGTGACAGGGCATTCGATAAATTTAGTAAATTAATAGACTCTACCAGACAGAGAACTAAAAATAGGATTTAGTTACCCCTTAAAATGTCATTTCTATTACCAAAAAGGCTGTTTTATCAGTACCAAGTTCCAATACATCTGAGTTCTGCTGAGATTTAACTTTTAGTCAATTCAATTTCTGTACTTTAAAACAAAAAATCCAGTTCATATTTTGTAATTTATGAACTTTTAGGATAGGAAGATAAATTCCTCTGTTTTAAAAAGAAAATAGATCACATCAGTTAAATGAACTTTAATTCATTCATTGAAACACCTGTAACTAGCAGCAAAAATTCCCAATGTACACTGCTCTAACATGGGGAGTTGATTTTGTGTGCTTTTATTTTTTCCATTCAAGTTAGTTTATAAAATTTTTAAACCATCTAATAGAAGGTACATAATTTAAAACATCCTATAGAAATGACATATTACCAGTAATTTACAATTAAAAAAAAAAACTCAGCCACAAAAAGAAGTCAAAGCTAAAACCAAGATTTTTACTATGAATCAGTGCTTCTATTACCCTTCTGAAAGAAGTTATATTTTAATGTGATGTAAAGGCAACATTGAAAGTTCTTCTTTAAATTAACCACCTAATTTATCCCTAAAATTACAAAGAATCAAAGTCTTTTACAGATCAAGTGCAGTAAACTAAAATGTTCTCTCAGCACAAAGCAGCACTAGAAAAAGTAACAGTTATAGATGGGAGTTGACTAGTTTTGCAGTGGCTGCTCCATCAATAAAAACAGACATCAGACGGTATCCATCCCAGAGCACAGACACAACTACAGGCTAGATGTGAAGAATGCGTCACACTCTTGGCTGATAAATGTCCTTTGTCTTTGACTCTTTCTAGCTTGAATGAAGTGGATTTTTTAAAAGTTTAAATCAGGTCACGTAAATTGGCTGCTTAAGTAACATCATGATGAGGTATGAAAGCTCTGAATATCCCTTAAATTCAGCAGGATTTACCAGAGATATATATATAATAGCTTGTCAGGGGCAACTTCCAAATAGTTTTTACACTTTGGGGTTATACTGAATTCTAGAAGAGGACAAGTCTAAATAGATTTAAAAGGGTATGCTCTGAAACAGAAGTAACTTTTCCTTCAGAATTCATTTTGAACAGCACATCAACAAAAAAATCTTCTGATAGTATATTCCAACATTGAGTCATGATGGCCAACTAGCACCGAGAAGTCATATTGAACTCATTTGCAGTTTTCTTGGCAATTAAGCATATTTTTTCATTACAGTCCAAGCACAAATGTAGATCACTGAACACAGTACTGGAAGAGCCATTTGCAGGTACAGATTGCAGTCATCATTAAATGAGCCAGGTGGATATTATTTTTATTGGGGAGGGGGGTAAGGGGTGTGCAGTACTAGGAGATGAAATAAAATGATTTGGAAACAATGAGGTTATTAGAAAAGTTCACTGTCCTTATTTGGGTTAAGCAAGTCATGTTGCAAAGATGGTTTTTTTTTTTTTTAAATAAAAGGCTGCTACATTAAAAGGAATCATATGTGCAGCATGAATACATTAGAATCTAGCTGCACCTGACTTAAGAAAAAAATCCCTAAGTAACTTATAAAAGTATGTGTTATGTGCTAGTCGCAGAAGGGAAAAGCACCTAGGGTGAACTCAAATTTAATGAGGACCTTGATCAGGACCACAAAGCCTGAAACATTTATTTTAATGCAGAAACACAGCCTCTAGTCAACTGGTTTTGAGTTTAGGAAAACTGGAGGGTGGTTTTTTTGTTTTTCTTAGTTTTAATGGAATTATAGGATATGGTTTTAATTACTGAAGATTCTAAATCTTTATGCCAGCATTAGGACTGAACCACTTCCAAATCTGAAGACACATAAGACCAAAAAGATGCAAAAGCCATACAAATTAATATGTGCCCCTTTCCTTTCTGCTCTAAGGGAATCTGCAAACCAGTATCACATTTAAGAGTCAAAGTGTTAATTCTTCAGCATTTCTGACAACTAGAAAGCACATTCACTGAAGGCTGAAGGTGAGGGAGTGGATGGTTTAACTTTAATATCTGAAGAATGGCGCCAATAGAGGAAAAGAAACCATCCAATCTCAGTAAGTATTAATGCAAACTTGGCTAGAAAAAGCCATCAGGTAATCCAAGGGTTCACTGTGGAAGAACTCATGAAAAGTACTCTGAAGTATACACAACAGGTCTAAACATCTCCCTTGTCGTAAGTAGTTGTGTGAAATTCAAGATAAAAGTTTATTCTCATCTTTTAATGTCAGTTTTTCCCATGTTAAAGGGAACAAGGAGGAGTCCTCTTTTTCCCCCATAAAAAAGGGAGCCACATTAATATGTGTATATTCCCATGACTCTAACATAGGTGCGGATCTCCAAAGCCTAGGGATTTTTTCCATAACAGAGTGGGCCGTTCTGGTTACCCTTGTTATTAGAAGGGTATTCCACCACAGAGAGCCAGAGGTTTTCCAGATGTGTGTAAGAGAGCAGGTGCGCAAGGCAAGCAAATGAGCGCAAACAGTATTATGGAAAACATTTGAGAAGTTAGCTCCATGAGGACTGTGGGCTCCACAAGAGGACTTGACGGGGTAGCCTGGTCTGACACAGGAACGTGAAAGCAGAGTATTGCTTCAAAGCTGGAAACCTTCCATAGGAGCCTCACACTGCTGGAAGATGTACTGCTGCTGGCTAAGGTCAACCTGGGGCGCAATGCTGCTATCCTCATCTTCAGTCCCAAAGTAGTGCTCAATAAGGTCAAAGGCCTTCTGGTAGATCTCCTGGTTTTCATGACTCTGTAAGAACTCAATTTTATCCAGACCTAAAATGAATAAAGGAAAATCTTTATTGGAATGTCTAATATTTGCTGGAAATTCTGATAAAACTGTATTTTGCCATATGTGTCCTTAATTGATATAAAGGAAGATTATCTATTTGAATCTCATAAGTATTTTAAAAATGATTGCTGGGATTACACCTGAAATCAATATACTATTAAATTCACGTGCATGCAACATCTAGTGTGCAGATGGAGCAATTTCCTTAATAATAACCATTTCATCCAGTGCCTAGTAATAATATTAGTGCTTTTATTGGACTCTATGGCCTAACTGATTTTGGGCCATATGCTTCCTTAGTCATTGCATCTTACCATAAGCTTCTTCAATCAAAGCACAGTAAGGGTTAATGCCATTGCCATTCCTTTTAGCTTCTTGTTCTCCAAGTCTCAGGATATTTTCTAAGCCATTCAGGGCAACTTGTACAATCTTAGAGTCCATGACCGTGAGGAGATCACAGAGTGGCTTGATACAACCCAGTTCTACTAGGTACCTAAATTAATACAAAGAAAATTTAGTCAAATAAAATATTTAAACTTTGTAGAACTTTAATGAAATAGGTAAGTCATCCTCAAACTTACTGCAGATAAAAAAAAAAGGCTCTCATCTAACCATACAACCTATACCTTATCATAAAAAGCCTATAAATAAATTATCCCCAAACCTGATCTTGGGCACCCTTCTCTATTCTTTTTAAATCCAATTATGGACTCCAAAAAATGGAATACTCTCTGAATTTGAATATAAGCAGCTCATCTAAACAGAACAGGTTGGCTCGGCGCCTGTGGCTCAAGCGGCTAAGGCGCCAGCCACATACACCTAAGGTGGCGGGTTCAAATCCAGCCTGGACCCACCAAACAATAATGGCTGCAACCAAAAAATAGCCGGGCGTTGTGGTGGGCGCCTGTGGTCCCAGCTACTTGGGAGGTGGAGGCAGGAGACTCGCTTAAGCCCAGGAGTTGGAGGTTGCTGTGAGCAGTGAAGCCATAGCACTCTACCCAGGGGGACAGCTTGAGGCTCTGTCTCCAAAAAAAAAAATAAATAAATAAATAAAAAATAAACAGAACAGGTTTGACTGATTAATTTCCACCTTATTTCTATAGGTAGTGACATCTCTGAAACATGACACACTTGGTGCTAAAAGCTAGTTTCTTTACAAAGCTAAACATCTTTCCATATGACCCAGCAATCATTTGGACATCTACTCAAATGAAAACTTATGCCCACATAAAAACCTCAACAGAAATGTTTACAGCAGCTTTATTCACAATTGGCAAAAACTATAAATAACCAAGATTTTCTTCAGGAGGTGAATGGATAAACTGTGGTACACCTATATTATGAAATGTTATGCAGTGCTAAAAAAGAAATCAGCTATCAAGCCATAAGTAAACACAGAGGATAACCTTAAATGCATTATTACTAAGGGAAAGAACTCCATCTGAAAAAGCTACACAATACATGAATCCAACTATGTGATATTCTGAAAAAGGCAGAACTAGACAAAAAATAAAAAGAATAATAACTGCCAAGGATTCTAAGGGTTGAACAAAGACATGGGAATGGTAAGTGAAGTAGAAAGTAATTTTAGGGCAGGAGAACACTATTCTGTACATACTGCAATGGTGGACATACAACATTGTAACTGTATGAAGAGTGAACTATTTGTTTCTTGGAGACAGAGTCTCACTTTGTTACCCTTGGTAGAGTTCTGTGACATCACAGCTCACAGCAACCTCAAACTCTTGGGTTCAAGCAATTCTCTTGCCTCAGCCTCCCCAGTAGCTGGGACCATAGGCACCTACCACAACACCTGGCTATTTTTAAAGAAGAGGTCTCGCTCTGGCTCAGGCTGGTCTCGAACCTGTGAGGTAAGGCAATCCACCCTCCTCGGTGTCCCACAGTGCGAAGATTACAGGCGTGAGCCACCACACCTGACAAGAGTCTGTACTTTTCAAGATTAGAAGCAATTTAAAGTGATAGTTTCTTTTCTTTTCTAGAGACAGTTTCACCATATTAAAACTAGGATAAGGGCTATTCTTCATTTTTTGTTGTTGTTTTTTTTTTTTTTTTGAGATAGACTCTCACTATGTTGCCATCGGTAGAGTGCGTGGCATCATAGCTCCCAGCAACCTCAAACTCTTGGGCTTAAGTGATTCTCCTGCCTCAGCTTCCCAAGTAGCTGGGACTATAGGCGCCCACCACAATGCATAGCTATTTTTTTGTTGCAATTGTCATTGTTGTTTAGCAGGCCTGGGTTCAAACCTACCTGCCTTGGTCTATGTGGCCAGTGCCCTAACCACTGAGCTGTGGGCCAAGCCTAAGATGGTATTTTCTGATGCAACCTCTCATTTTTGGAGAATTAAGGCATTATTATATTAAGAGAAAAAAAGGACTATGTTCTCAGGCTTAAGTTTGAAGACTTGAAAAGATGTCTGAGAAGCATCACAAAAAATAAGCACAATTCTATAGTTAACAACTGGGAATGGTTCCTGTGGGTGACATAGTTAAAACATCTAGATAAAATGAATACTGGTCATCAAAGTCAACTGACTTTTGTGGTAGAATAAACTATAAAAGTAGCACCAAGGTTTTTTCTGAGTAAGGATATTTAGTACCCAATACATTATCTAGAAAACTGAGTTATTTTCTAAAATTTCATCAGTGCTGCAAACCTGAGTGATCACATGGGTAATTTTACATTTAAGAGTTCCTTTACGGAGCAGAAATCTATGATGAAGAAATCTAGGTTCAGGACAGAGAAAAGTTGAGTTTTAAAAGACTGAATGGTAAAGTCAGGTTTCTCCAGGTAGTAACAAATTCACTGTGATATAAAACCACTGCCTTTAAACAGGATTTACTCCTCCACATCCTGTTATCAGCACCACCATTTTCCAGCCGTCTTCTGACTTCCCTTTCCTTTGTTTCCCTATACCTTTCCACAAATCCTACAGACCCTTCTTTCCCATATCCAGACCCACTATCATCTTAACCCTGGCTATCATCATACTCTGTACTACTGTAATGGCATCTTACTTGCTCTCATTCTTCTCAAAACACTACATTTCGCATGTCACTCTTGAGGTTAGACACTCCAAGTTTTCCCAGCACCCAAGACTAAGTAAGGCCTTTATCCTCGTATTGAAAGTCCACCAATCACTTAAATCCTCATCCTTGTGAAAGAATTACCTATAGCAAGATTGATCTCCTCTAAAAACATTTACTGTGCATTCTCTCACACTTTTCCTCATGCTATTCTCACTCCTTCAAAATTGCCAAATCTCTATCTAAATAGTAACTTTATCTCTTTCATACATCTTTAACTCCAGTCAACATTCCTTATTCCTCTTAAAAACATAGTATGTATTCACAATTATATTCAGCCCAGAATTATTGATATTTCCTAAATTATTCTAACTGTTTCTTGTATCCAAATCTTGTATCTTCAACAAGAATGAGCAGAAGCCAAGTAGGTACCTACTGTCCATGATAAGATCAGTTTTTTTCCTATAATTTGGAGTTTCAGGATTTTTGTGACGATCTTTCAAGATAACACTTCATATATATGTTAAGAAAAAACTGCTAGGAGATTGATAATTAACTTCATTATTATAAATAGCTATGCTAAAATTTTTTTTTTTTTGAGACAGAGCCTCAAGCCGTCCCTCTGGGTAGAGTGCCATGGCATTACAGCTCACAGCAACCTCCAACTCATGGGCTCAAGCAAGTCTCTTGCCTCCGCCTCCCAAGTAGCTGGGACCACAGGCGCCCGCCACAACGCCCGGCCATTTTTTGGTTGCAGCTGTCATTGTTGTTTGGCGGGTCCAGGCTGGGGATTCAAACCCGCCACCTTAGGTGTACGTGGCTGGCGCCTTAGCCGGTTGAGCTATAGGCGCTGAGCCAGCTATGCTAAATTTTAAAAAGGAACAGTCGTGATTCCCTTCTTCTCTAACTGAGCAAAACACTCCTAAATACTTTCAAATGAAAGATGACACAATATTTTAGAAATGTTTTTAAAACATATATGTTTACGGTTTAATTATTTCAATTAAAATATTTGGTATAGAGACAATTAATGATTATAAATGTGAATCTGAACATAGTTTATTCAAATAACTATTCTACAGTACTTGATATTATTGCCCTCTGGTGACAGCATACTTAAAAACACAGTACCCTGGAACCAGAATCTTAGAAGTTAAAAAAATTATAAAAGACAAATGTACTTCTGAAGACCACCTGAAGTCTTTCTTGAATAACCTGTCCATTATGACATTTATTGAAATTGCTATTGCCTACATTAATCTGTTTGCAGTTATAACATTTCAGGTAAGTATTTTTCTTCTCCTCTTACTTACCTACTTTTGCAGTTTATTAGTACTATTCTTTTTTTTTTTTTTTTGAGACAGAGCCTCAAGCTGTCCCTCTGGGTAGAGTGCCGTGGCATTACAGCTCACAGCAACCTCCAACTCATGGGCTCAAGCGAGTCTCTTGCCTCCGCCTCCCAAGTAGCTGGGACCACAGGCGCCCGCCACAATGCCCAGCCATTTTTTGGTTGCAGCCGTCACTGTTGTTTGGCGGGTCCAGGCTGGGGATTCAAACCCGCCACCTTAGGTGTACGTGGCTGGCGCCTTAGCCGGTTGAGCCATAGGCGCCGAGCCATTAGTACTATTCTTATTTTTAATTCTAAACAGAGCACTCAAAATTATCATTTGTTGAATGCCTACATTTAATCCATAAAGAAGCAATGTTAAGTACTTATGGTTGTCTGATGACATATGAGGAAGGGGTTAATGCTCTAACACTCATTTGAAACCATTTTCCCCTCATTTGGATTTAGTCAGCATTTAATTATATGATAATTTCATATTTATACTTTCTCTGCCCATAAAGATTATAAACTGTTACAAGGAGTAACAATTTATAGAGACTTACCACATAAGTCTCTTCCTTTACTGAATACCATAATACTTTTCAAGATAATTGCCTCTATTGAATTTGGCAATTTATTCTAAGACATACTTCTCTTTCAAGTCTGGTCTAATTCTTATTATTAAGATATTTCTGACCAAGCAGCTCTAGAGTAAGTTGAAGTCACCTATCTTTCTGTTGCCTCAAACCTCAACTATGCCTTTTTATTTCCTTTTTTTTTTCTTTTGAGACAAAGTCTCACTTTGTCACCCAGGGTAGAGTGCCATGGCATCATCATAGCTCACAGCAACCTCAAATTTTAGACTCAAGAGATCCTCTTGCCTCCAGAGTAGCTGGGACTCCAGAAGCCCACCACCACTCCCAGCTGATTTTTAGACATGGGGTCTTGCTCTTGCTTAGGCTGGTCTCGAACTCCTGAGCTCACACAATTTCAGCCTTGGACTCCCAAAGTGACAGGATTACAGCCACCACGCCCAGTGTATGCCTTTTTATTTTTAACAAAAACAACAACAACAACAACAAAAAAAAAAAAAAACCGTGATATAAGGAATCAAATACACATTTGAATCTAATCATGACACTGAGAACAATCTTCCAAAGGAATGAAATTAAGCATTTTTACTTAAGATCATCTCTCATTCACTTCACTCCTCAAAAATACATAATCTTTTACTCTTCGGTAATATGGGGAAATTTATAAAATGACAGTCATGACAGTAATTTTTCCATAAATTTACAAGATGCTTATAAACTGGCTAGTACTTACTTGATTTGTTCAGCTGATCCTCCAGAAGTTGCATTTGTGATGGCCCAGGCTGCTTCTTTCCTTGTCCGAAACTCAGCAGTTTGTAATATACTAATGAGGGCTGGAAAAATATTGGCATCTATCACAGTCTGAAATTAAAGAAAAATTTAAGTGGGAAAAACATTTTTAATGGAAAGGGAAGTAAAAAGATTTGTAAAAATGTTCATGATATTAACTATAACTTTTAAGATAGCTTCACTATTGACATCCCTTCCCCTATTAAAAATGAATTAGAGAGTCAAGTTGTCATCACCCCTAATGTTCAGGCTATACTTGGTATTACTGATAATACCTATCCTGAAGTTTGTGATCTTGTACCTCCTAGTTTTCTGAGTTCTCTTCTATTTTCTTATCCTCTCTTGTTCTACCCACAGTTAATAAATTATAAAAATTCAATTTTCTGTTCTCTTGCTACTCTCATTTCTCTCATAACATGTGATCTTACAAATGTACTGAAACTCTCCAGTCCTCACTTCTTAGTGAAACTTTAGCCCAGTAACTGGCAGTTTACTTTATGTCAGCTAGTCACCTCGAACACATCATCTTTACTTTATATCAGGTCTCCTTTTATAGTTCTCTAGTTCACAAAGGCTACTAGTTTATTTATTCATTTCTAAGTTCAATCAGCTACCAAGTGTCCTTACCATTCTCAATTTAGAATGTCCTGGTCCATCTTTTACTTTCCCTTAGCACTGTAGCCATCCTATTCCAAAGCCACCAACTCCCAACCAGATTAACAGCCATACACTTGGATGGAATACTTTTACTTAATTCAGCTCACATATTAACACTAAAATTGTCTTCCAAAAAATTACTATCTTCATGTTTCTCTTTAGCTCAAGAACCTAAAATGGGTTCATATCATTTTCTGCATCAAGAAACAGAATTTCTTGGGACTGCAAACTAATGCAGCCTTCTTGGAAAGAAATATGGAGACTCCTCAAAGAACTCAAAATAGACCTTCTATTTGATCCAATAATCTCATTACTAGGCATCTACCCAGAAGAAAAAATCATTTAATTAATAAGGACATGTGCACTAGGCACAAACAGATCTTCCATTTGATCCAATAATCTCATTACTAGGCATCTACCCAGAAGAAAAAATCATTTTATTAATAAGGACATGTGCATTGTTTATTGTAGCTCAATTTACAATCACCAGGATGTGGAAACAACCTAAATGCTCACCAACCCAGCAATCAATTAATAAACTATGGTATATGTACACCATGGCTATTCATTCATTAAAAAGATGGGGTCTTTTATCTTTTGCATTAACCTTAGTGGAGCTGAACCACATTCTTAATACCACAAGAATAGAAAAGCAAATATCCAATGTATCAATACTAGTATGAAGCCAGTAGAAGATCTAATACATGCCCCTATAAAAGAAAAACTCAATCCAAGTAGGGGGAGAGAGGAGGAGAGAAGCATGGGTGTGCTCTCACTTAATGGGCACAATGCACAATGTAAGGGTATATGGGCACACCTCTTGGGTGCAGGATACAACTACAAAAGGGACTCTACCTAATAAAGGCAAATATTGTAAGCTAATTGTACCCTCACGTTTTTCTCAAATAAAAAGAAAAAAGAAAGAAACTGAGAATTTCTGCATAAAATCCTGGTGGCAGTAGGAAATCAACTATAGATGAAATCATCTAGTACACATGCTACAAATTGGTATAGCTATCGATCTCAGTCCCTAATTCAGCATTCTAGAAGCAATTAACTATGCTTTCTGGGCCAAGAATTCCTTCTATTATACCAGTGTAGGAATCAGCAAAGTTTAGTAGAAAGACACCTAATCCTGTTCCTGTCATTTCCTAGAGGTGTCCTTAAGTAATATATTTATGGGATACAATGCAAAGCTTCAATGTATATGTTCATTGTGGTATGATGATGTTTTCATTCATCTCCAAGTCCCCTGAGTCTGTGTTCTATTTTTACTTATCCCTTATTTAGCCTTGACCATGGCTCATGATAAACCTGTTGGTCTACTGTTTATTTTCCACTTGAATTACTCTCTCATTGATAGAAAGGCAAAAGTAAAGGGCAGATAACCATTAAAAGAAAAACAGATATCCAAACATTCATGAAAAACTGAAGCAATCTACTCCATGGGTCCACTGGATGGACAATAAATATTTTACTCGCTAAGAGTAAAGCTAATCTAATCATGTTCAGCATGAAGTTCATCAAAACATGTTGGAAATACAAGAGTATTTCTTGAAACTTGGCAAATAATAAAGGCTATGAAGAAAACCAAGACCTATGTGTAAATTTCGAAAGACTTACTAACACCTATAAGCTAGGATAAAGAATCAGACTATAAGATATGACAACAATCTTGGAAGTTATTGGTCTTCACAGCAATAATGAAAGTAACACATATTTTAAGGGTTACTGCTTAAAAGAAAAGTAGGTCCCCTGAGATTACCTGGATCTGTGCCCTATTTCCAGCTGTTATATTAGATATTGTCCAACATGCTTCCTTTTTGATAGATTCCTTTGGGCTACTCAGCAAATGCAATAAACTCTGTAGAGCTGAACAATTCAAAATTACCTAAAAGAAAAAGTTTGACATTTGACATTTTTACATGTGTTGTTCCAAATAAATCTTTAACTCAATAATTCATTTTAGGAAAAACATAGGCAAAAAAATAACAGTATCTCCCCTTGAAACTTTAGAAATAAGTAATTTTATTACATAGGTAAAAAAAGTATTCACTGCTAATAAGAATTAGTTTCTAAGATTACCAAAGCAGTTTCATTGTATACAATCACAACTGCTAAAACCACACTTAATAAGACACAACAACATTTGTATTAGTAATTTAAAAAGGATTACTCATTCACCTTCCTATCCCTATAGTATAAGTCCTCTTAATGGGTAAATATATCGAGTAGTCAAAAAGATCAGAAGTAGTCTTTCAGTTTTTAAATCTTCTGATAATTCTTTACCACTGGTAGTCAATGAATTAATACATACTAACAAAGTAGTTAATGAAGTATATCAGGTGCTTTATAGGATACAAAGATAAAAAAGATATGACCCCACCTATATTAAATAGCTTACAAAGGTGAAGGATATTCTAATAGAAACCAAAATCACAACGTTTCAATGATTAAAATACTATGTAGCAAGCTCAAAACTCAAATCAATCACTGAAAAACAGAATAGATATCTAGTTCAGAAACAAATACAGATGTTTAGGAAGAATTAAGTATGTAATAAAAGTTAATCCTTTCTTTCCTCCAATGACCGGTGGCTTTATTTAACAGAGTAAGAGGTTAAATAGTTGAATATCATTTTTTCAAAATCAATTCTTTTTTTTTTTCCAGTTTTTGGCCAGGGCTGGGTTTGAACCTGCCACTTCTGGCATATGGGGCCAGGGCCCTACTCCTTTGAGCCACAGGCGCCGCTCTCAAAATCAATTCTTAATCCTAACAGTTATCAAAATAAATTAGTAACGAAGTATTTTAAAAATTATAAAGCAAAAAAAGAAAAAAATTTCACCAAATCATTTTTTCCTATCAAAAATCATTAAGAAATTTAAAATGCATACTATACAATATAAAAAATTATTTACAGCAAATAAGTGGAATCCTACCTTTATTTTGTCAATTGAAAAGAGAAACTAATATATATATATTTTTGGCTGGGGCTGGCACTGAACCTGCCACCCTTGGCATATGGGGCCGGCACACTACTGCTTAAGCCATAAGTGCTGCCCAACAAAACTAATATTTTAATAGAAAGTACCTCACAAGTAATTGAAAGAAATGCAAATTGAAACGAAGCCATTTTTGGTTATTATATACAGCTCAAAAAATAAAACCTGTAGTAAAACAGGTATGATCTTTCTAAAAACAATTTGATCATACGCATCAAGACATAACAATAAATGTTAGATAAAATATATGTGAACAAGAAAATACAGTAAATTGTTAATATTGATAATATTTCTTTCTTTTTTTTGTTGTTGTTTTTTTAGAGACAGAGTTTCATTTTATCACCCTCATAGCAACCTCCAACTCCTGGGCTTAGGCACTTCTCCTGCCTCAGCCTCCAAAGTAGCTGGAACCACAGGTACCCGCCAGAACACCCGGCTATTTTTTTGTTGCAGTTTGGCTGGGGCTGGGTTCGAATCCACCACCCTCAGTATATGGGGCTGGCACCCTACCCACTGAGCCATAGGTGCCACACAATATTGATAATATTTCTAGATAATGCGTTCTGAGTTAACTTTTACATTCTTCACATTTTCCTGTATTTGATAAAATTTTCTAAAATAAAAAATATTATTTTAATATTCAGAGCTAAACTCCAAAAGAAGAAAGGATAAGGAATAGTATAAGAGATGTTACAAAGCAATTTTTAAAATTTCACAAGTAGCTGTCTGAAAAATAAATATGTCAAAAATTAAAGAGAACACTCAAAGAATAGTCAAGAAAAAACTTTACGGAGGACACCCTTGAAACACAGACTGGCTACTAAAGAAGAGATCTATATCCCCAAAATTAATACACTAGAAGAAAGAATGAGACAAAATCTTAAGGTAGAAATTCCTTAGAGCCTTCCAAGGCCCTTCATCTCACAGGCACTAAGAAAGTTTCTTGTTTCTAAGAGAAAAATAAATAATGTGAACATTATTTTAGGAAGATTAAGCTGTTTTTAAAGAGGAATACATGGCTCGGCGCCTGTGGTTCAAGCGGCTAAGGCGCCAGCCACATACACCTAAGGTGGCGGGTTCGAATCCCCAGCCCGGGCCCGCCAAACAACAATGACGGCTGCAACCAAAAAATGGCCAGGCTTTGTGGCAGGCGCCTGTAGTCCCAGCTACTTGGGAGGCTGAGGCAGGAGACTCGCTTGAGCCCAGGAGTTGGAGGTTGCTGTGAGCTGTGATGCCATGGCACTCTACCCAGGGGGATAGCTTGAGGCTCCATCTCAAAAAAA
>CAUYTI010066491.1:0-65286 GCA_963575145.1 Galago senegalensis | reverse complement strand
AATCTTTTATACAGTGAGAGTCAATTTTTGTTAATGGTGAATGGACTGGGTCTATTTTCTTTATTTCTTTTCTTTTTTTTTTTTTTTTTTTTTTTTTGAGACAGAGCCTCAAGCTGTTGCCCCTGGTAGTAGAATGCAATGGTATCACAGCTCACAACAACCTCCAGCTGGGCGCAAGCGATTTTCTTGCCTCAGCCTCCCAAGTAGTTGGGACTACAGGTGCCCGCTGCACTGCCTGGCCATTTTTTGGTTATAGTTGTCATTGCTGTTTGGCAGGCCCAGGCTGGATTTGAAGCTTCCAGCTCTGGTGTGTGTCTGAGGCTTTTGCTGCTTGAGCTACAGGTGTGGAGCCAGTTTCAGTCTTCTACAAGTTGACAGCCAGTTCACCCAGCACCATTTGTTAAAAAGGGAATCTTTCCCCCAACTTAAATTCTTGACAAGAAGATCAAGTGATGATAAGTGTCTGGGTTCATCTCTTGCTTCACTGTTCTGTTCCATATATCTACCTTTCTATTTTTGTGCCAGTACCATGCTGTTTTGGTCACTGTAGATTTATAGTATACTCTGAAGTCTGGTTGTGTGATTCCTCCTGATTTGTTTTTATTTCTGAGTAATGTCTTGGTTATTTGTGTTTTTTTCTGTTTCCATATAAAACAAAGTACGAATTTTTCCAGATCTTTAAAGTATGCCAGTGGTGCTTTAATAGGAATTGGCGTTAAATGTGTATGTTGCTTTGGATAGTATGGATATTTTAACAATGTTGATTCTTCCCAGACACGAACATGATATGTTTTTCCATTTATTTACATTTTCAGCTATATCTGTTCTCAGAGTTTCATAGTTCTCTGTATAGAGATCGTTCACGTCCTTTGTTAGGGTAATTCCCAAATATTTCATCTTCTTTGGCACTACTGTAAAAGGAATAAAGTCCTTAACTGTTTTTTTCAGCTTGACTATTGTGGGTATATATAAAGGCTACTGATTTTTGAGTATTGATATTTTATCCTGAGATGCTGCTGTATTCCTTGATCACTTCTAAGAATTTTGTAGTGGTGTCCTGGGGTTTTCCAGATATACAATCATATCATCTGGGAACAGTGAAAGTTTAATCCCCTCTGATCCTATTTGGATACACTTGATCGCCTTCTCTTGCCTGATTGTGATGGCTAAGACTTCCATTATAATGTTAAACAGCTATGGAGACAATTGGCAACATTGCTCAGTTCCTGATCTGAGTGGAAATGTTTTCAATTTGCCTGAATTCAATTCCTATATTGGTTGTCGGTTTGGTGTATATGGCCTCTATCAGTTTAAGAAATGTCCCTTCTATGCCTATTTTTTAAGTGTTTTGATCGTGAATGGATGCTAGATATTATCAAAAGCTTTTTCTGTGTCAATTGAGCGAATCATATGGTCTTTTTGTTTGTTTGTTTATGTAATGTATTATATTTTTAGATTTGCGTATATTGAACCTAACTTGAGATCCTGGGATAATACTCACTTGGTCATGGTGTATAATTTGTTTGATGTATTGCTGGATTATGTTTGCTAGGATCTTATTGAATATTTTTGCATCTATATTTATTAAAGATATTGCTCTATAATTTTTTGTTGGGTCTTTTCCTGATTTGGGGATCAAGGTAATGTTTGCTTCATAGAATGTGTTGGGAAGTAGTACTTCTTTTTCTATGCTTGGGAAAAGATTAGGTAATATAGGTACAAGTTCCTCTTTAAAGGTTTGGTAGAATTCTTATGTGAATCCATCTGGTCTCAGACTCTTCTTTTTTGGGAGATTTTGTAAAGTTGATGCTATTTCAATACTTGAAATAGGTCTGTTCAAGATTTCCAATTCTTTTTGGCTAAGTCTAGGGAGGTGGCATGCTTCCAAATATTGGTCTATTTCCTTCAGATTTTCATATTTCTGAGAATAGTTTTTTGTAGTATTCATTAAGGATTTTTTGAATGGCTAAGTCTAGGGAGGTGGAATGCTTCCAAATATTGGTCTATTTCCTTCAGATTTTCATATTTTTGAGAATAGTTTTTTGTAGTATTCATTAAGGATTTTTTGAATTTTTGAGATATCTTTTGTTATTTTGCCTTTGGCATTTCTGATTGATGATATTAGGAATTTTAGTTTTCTTTATGATTAGGTTAGCCAAAGTTATATCAAATTTGCTAAACTGTTCAAAAAGCCAACTTTTCTGCTTTAATTTTGGTTATTTCTTTTCTTCTGCTGGGTTTGGCGTTCTTGCTTTTCCAGTTGATTGAGGTATTCCATTAAGTTGTTGACATCCTCTCTTTCCGTTCTCTTGGGGAAGGCTTACAATGCTATGAATTTCCCTCTTAGGACTGCCTTTGCAGTATCCCACAGGTTCTGATGATTTGTGTCTTCTTTATCATTTTGTTCCAAAAATTTGGTAATTTCTTTCTTATTCTCATCTATGCACCAGCTATACCATAAGGTTATTTAGTTGCTTTGTCTTTGTATGAGTACACAGATTCCTCTTATTGGTGAGTTCCAATTTTATTCTGTGATGATCCAAAAAAATACTAAGAATGATTCCTATTCTTTTAAATTTGCTGAGATTAGACTTGTAACCTACGATGTGATGAATTTTGGAGGATGTTCAATGAGCTGATGAGACAAATGTGTATTTAGTTTCTTTAGGATGAAATGTTCTGTATATGTCTGTTAAATTCAATTGTTGTATGGTAAAGGTTAAGTCTAAAATTTTTTTGCTTAGTTTCTTATTGGAGCATCTATGGAATACTGCCAAAGGGGTGTGAAAATCTCTGACTATTGGGGTGATGCCTGTGGCTCAAAAGGGTAGGGTGCCAGCCTCATATGTTGGAGGTGGCTGATTCAAACCCAGCCCTGGCAAAACAAAACAAAACAAAACAAAACAAAAAAACAAAACAGAAAACTCTGAGTATTATGGTCTTGGAAGATATTGCATTCTTCATATATGTTAGGGTTTCCCTTACAAATTGAGGAGCATTCTGGTTGGGTGCATAAATGTTAATTGAAATCTCATCAGGATGAGTGTTTCCCTTAACAAATATGAAGTCACCATCCTTGTCTTTGCTTACTTTTGTTGGTTTAAAGCCTATTGTATCTGCAAATAAAATTGGAACCCCTGCTTTTTTTCTGATTTCTGATTGCCTGGGTTATAGATGTCCATCCCTTCACCCTGAGTTTGTATTTATCCTTAAAGGTAAGGTGAGATGCTTTTATGCAGCAGATATCTGGCCTGAGTTTTTGTATCAAGTCAGCTAACCTGTGCATCTTTAGAGGAAAACTTAAGCCATTCACATTAATTGATAGTATTGATAATCCTGGTAGTATTTTGGGTGTCAAGTTTTTCAAAAGACAAGTGGACTTTTTTAATTCTTTTGGTCACTGTGGAGGTTGGGTTTTGATGATAAATTTCTGAGTGATTTTACTTTGGGAGTAGAACCTTTTGTATGTCATTGTGGATGATGGGTCTGAGAATATATTGAAGAACTGATTTAGTTATGACAAATTTTTTCAGGTTTTGTATGTCATTAAAATATTTGATTTCTCTGTTTTTTTTTTTTTTTTTTTGAGACAGAGCCTCAGGCTGTTCCCCTGGGTAGAGTGCCATGGCATTACAGCTCACAGCAACCTCCAACTCCTGGACTCTAGTGAGTCTCTTGCCTCCGCCTCCCAAGTAGCTGGGACCACAGGCGCCTGCCACAATGCCCGGCTATTTTTTGGTTGCAGCCGTCATTGTTGTTTGGCGTCATTGTTGTTTGGCGGGCCTGGGCTGGGGATTTGAACCCGCCATCTTAGGTGTACGTGGCTGGCGCCTAAAATATTTGATTTCTCCATCATAAATGAAACTCAGTTTAGCTGGATGCAGGATCCTGGCTGAAAGTTTTTTCCTTTTAGGAGATTGAAGGTTGATGACCATCCTTTTCTGGATTGAAAAGTTTCAACAGAGAGATCTGCAGTCATTCTAATATTCCTCCCCTTGTAGGTTATGTTTTTCTTATGTTTGCCTCCTTTCAGAATTTTCTCCTTCATAGTAACTTTGGTGATGTAATTACAATGTGTCTAGGAGATGCTTCTTTTGGATTGAGCTGTGCTCGGGTTCTGACTGATTTCAGTATTTCTGAATTTTAGTATTTCTTGCCATGCTTGGGAAGTTCTTCTCAATTATCTCTTGGAGTAGAACATCTGTGCCTTTCAGAACATCCTCTTCTCCTTCAGGAATTCCAATAAGGCAAATGTTTGCTTTTGTGGAGTGGTCACACAACTCTTTCAGGGAATAATTTGTTTTTGCTCTCCACTTCTCTTTGTCTTTTAGTGTTTGGGAGCATTCAAAATCTATGTCTTCAGTGTCAGAGATCCTGTCATCTACTTGCTCCATTGTATTACAGAGGGATTCTACTGTATTTCTCAGATTTTAGAGGGGTGTAAATTTTTTCCTCAATGTTTAAAAATCTTTGGTGACTTTGTCTTTGAATTCATTGAATTTTTTATAAACAAATTAATAGGAATCAAGCTACTAGACTTTAGACTATACCATAAATCTATAGTGATCAAAACAGCATGCTACTGGCAGAAAAACAGAGAAGTAGATGTATTGAACAGAATAGAGAACTAAGAGAGGAACCTAGCTACTTATCGTCATTTGATCTTGGATAAGCATATCAAAAACATTCAGTGGGGAAAGACTCCCTATTTCACAAGTGGTGCTGGGTGAACCACTGGATAAAAGATTTAAACTTTGGACATAAAACTATAAAAATAGTAGAAGAGAGTGTAGAGAAAACACATTAAGATGTCATCCTGGGAGAATGTTTTATGCGGAGGACGCCCCCCCCACCTCCCCGCAATTAAAGCAACACCAAAAATGAATTACTGGGACCTGATCAAACTAAAAAGCTTCTGCACAGCTAAGAACACAGTACGTTAAGCAAGCACACAGCACTCAGAATGGGAGAAGATATTTGTAGGTTATGTCTCTGAAAAAGGTTTGATAACTAGAATCCACAGAGAACTCAAATGTATTGGCAAGAAAAGAACAAGTGATCCCATCTCATTGTGGGCAAGGGACTTGAACAGAAACTTCTCTGAAGAAGAGAGGTGCACAGCCTACAGACACATGAAAAAATGCTCATTATCCATAATCATCAGAGAAATGCAAATCAAAACCACTCTGAGATATCATCTAATTCCAGTAAGATTAGCCCACATCACAAAATTCCAAAACCATAGATATTGGTATGGATGTGGAGAAAAAGGAAAACTTCTGCACAGCTGGTGGGAATGCAAACTAATACGTTCCTTTTGGAAAGATGTTTGGAGATATTAGGGATCTAAAAATAGACCTGCCATTCGATCCTGCAATTCCTCTACTAGGTATGTATCCAGAATACCCAATATTGCTTTATAACAAAATATATTTGCACAAGAATTTTTAGTGCAGTCTAGTTCATAATTGCCAAATCATGGAAGAAACCCAAGTGCCCATCAACTGATGAATGGATTAATAAATTGTGGTATATGTACACCATGGAATATATGCAGCCTTAACAAAAGATGAAGACTTTACCTCTTTATGTTTGTATGGATGGAGATGGAACGTATTCTTCTTAGTAATGTATCTCAAGAATGGAAGAAAAAGTAATGTACTCAGCTGTACTATGAAACCAAGATATAATCACCCATACTTCCATATGAAAGCTATAACCCAACTATAGCCCAAAGTGAAGGGGAAGGAGGAGGGGGAGGATAGGTGGCAGATAGGTAATTGGTCAAAGCACACCTATGGTGCATTTTAAAAGGTTATATGTCAAATCTTCTAAGTGTAGAGTATAAGTGTCCAACACAATAATTAAGACTGTGCAATGAAGGCTATGTTAACCATTGGGTTGTAAGTATTTCAAATTATATTTAAAACCAGTACAGTATACCCCACAAATGCATTAATGTACAGAGCTATGATTTAATAAAAAAATTCATTGAATTCTTGAGACAATTTTTGAGTTAGTCCTTAAATTTCTAATTCCAGCTTTACTTGTATTCTGTTAATCTTATTTATATCCAAATTTTGAACTCAATTTCTGACATCTCAGCCATTTGTTTATGAATGGGATATTCTGTTTTGTCTCATTTTTCATACCTTCTGGGAGTTTATCTACTCTAATTATTCATGTTGCCAGAGTTTTTCCGCTGATTCCACCCCATGATTAATTTTCACAGTTTGGCTAGAGAAGATGGTAAGGCTGAATTGAATTGAGGGTTCCAAGAGTTGTAATTAACTATACTTTACCATAGAGCCTGGACTGGTGACTACAGCTTTTCCCCTACAGCTTTACAAAGGTCCCATTCAGTACTATAGCCTGAAACTCTGGGAACCTGCTTGGTGTGATAGGGTTAGGTGGCTCTGTATTGTATTTAGCTAGAGTCTGTCTAAACCTTGTGAATCAGTGACTTTGGGTTGAAATATCAGCTGTGGAGAAATACAAGTCATCCCCACCCCCTACAGGTTAACAACTGAAAGAGGAGAATCAAACCCTCCCACTATAACACAACCAGGGTACAACCTTGGAGGGTCCCCATGTGATTGGCCCAGGTCAAGAGTTCCAAACCATTTGTTCCAATCAGCACAAATGCAGTTCAAGTGGGAGTGTTAAAAAGGTCTCCATCAACTAGACAGCAGGGATCCATTGGGAGCTCAAGTTTGACTCTCTCTGGTGCTCCATGGAGTCAGAAAGTCCTGCCCAGGAAAATAGTTAGTCCAGGTGGGCAGGTGCCTCCTTCCCCACCTTGCACCTCTGTCACCCACTGTTACTGGTAACCCCAACATGCTGTGGCCCAGATCTCTCAAATATTCAAGTACTCCAGGGATTTGTGCCTGAGTCAAAGGGGCATCCATGCCTCCACGACTGGACCATCTCACTGTCTGACCTGCAGGCAGGTGGAGTTCAAGCCTGATTTCCTCTGGTTTTCATTGGAAACTGGGGAGTATTCCACATGCATCTGATCCCTGCCATGGGTTACCATCACAGCATGTGATTCTCTCCCTCAGAGACCTCACCTCTGCCCTTGCCACACTCCTCCTCTGGAACCAGTGCAGTGCAAGATCTGGTTCCCTTCCATGCCACAGAATTGGGAGGGTATCTCTCCCAAATTTGACCCTAGCAGGAATAAGAGGCCAAGGGTTTGTGGAGCCACCACTACAGTTAGGGTGTTGTAATCCTGGCAGCTCAGAGAAGGATGGACCCCACTTCAGATATAATTAATTAATAGAAATGTATTGATAATTTTGATACACCTCCAGGTGCATCCTGCAGGGAGCTCTTGTGGTGTGCCAACATGAAGCCTCGAATAGCAGGGGAGAAGCCCTTTTATACCATTATTCAGCATAGTCATGGTGACTAGCAAGCTAACGCAATACAGAAGCCAATCATACCGGTTAGCACAACTCAATATAGCTCAGGGGTCACAAGGTAAGTGTACATATTGATTCATACATCACAAGATATATCACAAGTACATTACTTCATGATCATAAGATGGGGTATGTCGTAGGGGTTTACACAATTCAGGGTGGAGGTACATGTTTACTTAGGGCACATTAGTTCATAATTCAGGGGTACAAAACAAGTGTTGGGTAAATTTCCCAGAACAAATCAGTACCTTTTTATCTGGGGCTTTATTTGGAATCCAACCCTCCCTTCTTCAACCCCTCCCTGCATAATTTCTCAATTTCAGGCTATTTCTCTACCCTTGAGAGGGCAGGAACTAAAAGGCTTAGAAGAGGTTTCTTTTTCTAGGGTAGGGGGTATGTTCCTTACTGGTCTTAGGGAGGGAGTGAAGGGCTGGGGGCTTGGTTATTACAAGGGATGGTGCTGCCACTGTCAGAGGTGGTGCGGCCTTTCAGGGGTGTGGCTGTGGGACTGGTCAGAGGTGTGCTGGCTGCCATTGGCAGGTGCCACACAGGTAGGAGTAGGACTGCTGGTGGGTGGTGCTGTCATGTATTCTATGTGTGCAGCTGCTGGTAGGAGGTGCTGCTGCCTTTGTGGGACAGAGGTAGAGGTGTGACTGTCCCCAGTGGATGGCCCAGGTCTCTGCACTACACGCTTTAATGGCACAGGGCAAGTTCCTGCCCCTTGCAACTCCCTGCTTCTACTAGAGTTATAGTTTTAGCACCACTGTGCCACAGCCCATGAGATGCCTAGCCCTAGCAATAATCCACCAGACATTCTGGATTCTGCAGGGGGTAGGTTTGCAGACTGCCAGGAGAGGGGAGAAGGGTGGATTGGGAGTTAATGAAGGCAGGAAAAATATTTGTTAAACTTTTATTCCAGGGAAGAGACTGCCCAGGCTTGCAGTGGGATCTCTCTGGAGAAGGAGTCCTGTCCTTCAGCCACTCTCTCCCGAGTGGTGAAACAAGAGGTCTTCTGTTCACTATTTACTTGTATAGAGAACACAGCAAGCCAATCTCTTGAGGGTGGGGAGGGGAAGGATTCTTGTTCTTTTTGGGATGGGTTCTGTACCTGAAATTTGCTTCCTTAGAGTCCCAGCTTGCCTCCTCAGGGATTCTGTGAACTTACCAATCCTCTCAGCTCAGCTCCCGTCTTCAGCTTTATTGGGTTGGTTCTGGCAGTTATTTCTTCCTCTGGATGGGAGCTTCTGAATGCTGGCTCCAGTCAGCCATTTTACTTCCTCCCTCTGTCTGTCTTCTTTAGAGAAGGTTCTATTCATGCCTCTTGCCCAGTGATAGATAGGATTGTTGGGTCTTTGTTTTTGTTGATTGAGTTCTCTATAGATCGTGTTTATCTAGGTATTGTCTTATGTATAATATGAAAATATCTTTTCCCATTCTGAAGGTTTTCTGTTTGCTTTAATGTTTCCTTAGCTGTACAAAAGCCTTTCAGTTTAATTTGTTTATTTTTGTTGTTATGAAGTACCATAGAAGTCTTCTTCATAAACTCTTTCCCCAAGCCAATATCTTCAAGTAAATTTACCCCACAGTTTCATCAAGGAGTTTTATTGTTTCATGCCTTAGAGTTAAATTTTTATCCATCTTCAATAAATTTTTTAACTTTTTTATTAAACCATAACTGTGTACATTGATGTATTTATG
Source organism: Galago senegalensis (assembly GCA_963575145.1). Taxonomy (NCBI): domain Eukaryota; kingdom Metazoa; phylum Chordata; class Mammalia; order Primates; family Galagidae; genus Galago; species Galago senegalensis. The sequence continues at coordinate 56,164 of CAUYTI010066491.1, read as the reverse complement.
AGGTTCAGTGCACTGATTTGATATACAATATATAGTGCTTACATTGAACTGATTAAAACATCCATCACAATTATACTTAATTGTTTTGAAATGTACCATTGCATCATGAACATTAGGCGAGGTTCCCCCAAATAACTTCACACTTCCCGCCTCCCCTCTCCTCTTTCCTTCTACTTTCAGGACTATAGTTACATTTTACTATTCGTATGAATGTGTAGGTAGCATTGAGTACATTGGATGCTTCTTCCCCCCTTTTCTTGAGATACTTTACTAAGAAGAATATGTTCCAGCTCTGTCCAGGTGAACATAAAAGGTGCAAAGTCTCCATTTTTTTATGGCTGTGTGGTATTCCATAGTGTACCTATACCACAATTTGTTAATCCATTCATGGGTCAATGGGCACTTGAGCTGTTTCTGTGTCTTGGCAATTATGAATTGGGCTGCAGTAAACATTCTGGTGCAGATATCTTTGTTGTAAAAGAATTTTTGATCATGTTTGTATGTACCTAGTAGAGGAATTGCAGGATTGAACGGTAGGTCTACTTTTAGTTCCTTGAGTATTTTCGAAACTTCTTTCCAAAAAGGTTTTATTAGCTGGCATTTCCACCAGCAGTGTACAAGTACTCTCTCTGCATCCATGCCATCATCTGTCGTTTACCGATTTTGTCATGTGGGCTAATCTTACTGGAATTAGATGATATCTCAAAGTAGTTTTGATTTGCATTTCTCTGATGATTAAAGATGATGAGCATTTTTTCACGTGTTTGTAGGCCATGTGTCTTTCCGCATCAGAGAAGTTTCTGTTCATGTCCCTTGCTCACATAGAAATGGGATTATTTGTTCTTTTCTTATTGATTAGTTTGAGTTCTCTGATGATTCTAGTTATCAGACCTTTGTTGGAAGCATAATCTACAAAAATCTATTCCCATTTTGAAGATTGACTGCTTGCTTTACTTACTGCACTCTTGTCTGTGCAAAACCTTTTTAGTTTGATCAGATCCCAGTAATGTATTTTTGGTGTTGATTCAATTGCCTGCAAGGGTCCACCTCATAAAATATTCTGCCAGGCTGATTTCTCTAAGGGTTTTCCCTGCACTCTTCTTAGTATTTTTATAGTTTCATGTCTTACGTGAAATATTTTATCCAGTGAGAATGAATTTTTGTTAAGGGTGAAAAGTGGGAGGCTAGGTTTAGTCTTGTACAGGTTGCCAGCCAGTTTACCCAGCATCATTTGTTAAATAGAGAGTCTTTCCCCCACTGAACATTTTTGATAGGCTTATCAAAGATCAAATCACGATAAGTACCTGGGTTCATCTCTTGGTTTTTTATTCTGTTCCATAAATCCATCTCTCTGTTTTTGTGGCAGTCCCATGCTGTTTTGAGCCCTATAGATTTATAGTATAGCCTGAGGCTATACCTCCTGATTTGATTTTATTTCTGAGTAATGTGTTGGCTAGTCTTCATTTTTTCTATTTCCATAGAAAATGAAGGACTGTTTTTTCAAGATCTTTAAAGTGTGTTGAGGGTGCTTTAATTGTGATTGCATTAGATCTATAGATTGCTTTGGGTAGTGTGGACATTTTAAGAATATTGATTCTTCCCAGCCATGAGCATTATGTGTTTTTCCATGTGTTAACATCTTCCGGTATTTCTTTTGTCAGAGTTTCATAATTATCTTTATAGAAATCTTTCATGTCCTTTGTTAGGTACATTCCAAGATACTTCATCTTCTTTGATACTACTGTAAAAAGACTATATTGCCTTACTCAATTTTCAGTTTGACTATTGTTGGCATATATAAAAGCTACTGATTAGTAATTATTGATTTTGTATCTTGAGATGCTTCTGTATTCTTTTATCACTTCTAAGAGTTTCATAGTTGAGTCCCTGGGGTTTTCCAGGTACAGGATTATATTGTCAGGGAAGAGTGAGAGTTTGATCTTCTCTGAGCTTATTTAGATACCCTTAATCACCATCTCTTCCCTGATTGCTATGGCTAAGACTTCCATTACTTTGTTGAATAGCAGTGGAGACAATTGGCATTCTTGCCTAGTTCCTAGTTTCCTTCCTGGAAGGAAATGTTTTAAGTTTTACTCCATTCAATATGATATTGGCAGTGGATTTGCTGCAGATGGTCTCTACCGGGTTAAAAAGTGTCCCATATAAGCTTACATTTGTAAGTGTTCTAATCATGAATGGTCGGTGGATATTATCAAAATCTTTTTGTGCATCAATTAATAGAATCATATTGTCTTTGTTTTATTTGTGTGATGTATTATATTTATAGATTTGCATAAGTTAAACAAACCCTGTAACTCAATAAAACCAACTTGGTCATGGTGTATGATTTTTTTCTGTGTTGTTGAATTGTGTCTGCTAAGATTTTATTGAATATTTTTGTATCAATATTGATTAATGATATTGGTCTATAATTTTCTTTCCTTGTTGGATTCTTTCCTGGTTTGGGGATCAGTGTGATATTTGCTTCAAAGAATGTGTTGGGAAGTATTCATTGTTTTTCTATGTTTTGTTTAGGTTGTATGATATACTTACTAGTTCTTTAAAGGTTTTATAGAATTCAGATGAAGCCATCTGGTACTGGACTTTTCTTTTCAGGGAAGTTTTTTTTTTAGAGACAGAGTGTCACTTTGTCACCCTAGGTAGAGTGCCTTGGCATCACAGCTCACAGCAACCTCCAACTCTTAGGTTTAGGTCATTCTTTTCCCTTATCCTCCCAAGTAGGTGGGACTTCAGGCATCTGCCACAACACCCAGATATTTTTTTGTTGCAGTTTGGTTGGTGCCATGTTTCAAGCTATCACACTCGGTATAGGCGGCTGTTGCCTTACTCAATGAGCCACAGCCACTGTCCTTTTTTGGGAAATTTTGTATTGTTGATGCTATTTCAGTGCTTGATGTAGGTTTACTCAAGATTTCTAATTCTTCTTGGTTGAGTGACGTGCTTCCAGGTATTGGTCCATTTCTTTCAGATTTTCATATTTCTGGGAATAGGTCATTTTATCATAATCATTGAGGATTTTTTAAATTTCTGTGGTATCTGTTTTTATTTCGACTTTATGATTTCTGATAGATGGTATTAGAAATTTTACTTTTCTGTCTCTGGTTAGGATAGCCAAAGGTTTATCAATTTTATTAGTCTTTTCCAAAAACCAACTTTTTGTTTCATTGATCTTCTGAATAATTCTTTTGTTTTCATTTAATTCTGCCATAATTTTTATTATTTCTTTTCTTTTGCTAGGTTGGGGTTTTTAGGTTCTTCCTTTTCCAGTTCTTTGATCCCTTAAGTTTTTGGCTTTCTCTCTCTCTCTTTTTTTTTTTTTTTTTTCTTAATGAAGGCTTCCAATGCTGTAAATTTCTTTTAGGACCGCCTTTGCAGTATCCCACAGATTTGATAATTTGTGTCTTCATTATCATTTTGTTCAAAAAATTTGGTGATTTTCTTTTTAATCTCATCTTTGACCCAGCTGTCATTCAGCATAAGTTTATTTAGTTTCCATGACTTTGTTTGAGTATGAAGATTCCTCTTCTTGTTTATTTCAAGTTTTATTCCATGGTTGTGCAAGAAGATACAAGGAATAATTTTTATTCTTTTAAATTTGCTGAGATTAGACTTGTGTCTTAAGATAGTATCACTTTTGGAAGATGATCTATGGGCCAATAAGAAGAATGCATATTCAGTTTTACTAGGATGAAATCTGTACAGGTCTTTTATGCACATTTGTTCTAGTGTCAGGTTTATTTGTAGTATTTCTTTGTTTAGTTTCTTCTTGGTGGATCTATCCAACACTGCAAAAGAGGTGTAAAAATCCCCAACTATTATGGTGCAGGAAAGTTGTTCATCTCCATTAGGGTTTGCATTATAAATTGAGGAGAATTCTGGTAGCATATATAAATGTTGATTATTGAAATCTCTTCATGATGGGTGTTTCTCTTGACAAATGTGTAGTGACCATCCTAATTGTTGTTTATCTTTGTGTGTTTAAAGCCAATTGAATCTGCAACTAAAATTGCAACCACTACTTTTTTATGATTTCCATTTGCCTGTGTTATAGATGTCCATCCCTTCTCCCAGAGTCTATTTTTATCCTTTAAGGTAAGATGAAATTCTTATGTTCAGCAGATATATGACCTGAGTTTATGTATCCAATCAGTCGACCTGTGCCTAGTTAGAGGACCATTTAAACCATTCACATTGAGGGAATTGATAAACCTGGTAGTGTTTTTGGTGTCATGTTTTTTGAATGTCCAGTGGACATTTTTAATCCTTTCACCACTGGGCAATTTGGGTTTTGATCAAAAATTTCTGAGTGGGTTTACTTTGATGGTAGAGCATTGTGCTGGTCATTGTGGAGTATTGGTCTGAGAATATCCTGGAGAGCTGGTTTAGTTTTGGCAAATTTCTTCCACATGGGTATGTCATTAAAGTATTTGATTTCTCCATCACAAATGAAACTCAGTTTAGCTGGATAGAGGATCCTGGGCTGAATATAGTTTTGTTTTAGGAGATTGAAGGTTGATGACCATCCTCTTCTGGCTTGAAATGTTTTGGCTGAGAGGTCTCCAGTCATTCTGATATTTCTCCCTTTGTAGGTGATGTTTTTCTTACATATGGCTGCTTGCAGAATTTTCTACTTCTTAATTTTGCAATGTTAATCTCATTGTGTCTAGGAGAGGCTTTATTTGGATTGAGTCTTTCTGGAGTTCTAAAACTCTCTGCTATCTGATATTCTGTGTCTCTTACAATACTTGGGAAATTCTCCTCCAAAATCTCTTGGAGTAGAGCATCTGTACATTTAGGACCATCCCCTTCTCCTTTTGGAATTCCTATAAGATGAATGTTTGATCTTTTGGAGTGATCCCACAACTCTCTGAGGGAATGGTCAGTTTTTGTCCTCCATTTGTCTGCCTTTTTGGGTGTTTGGGAACGTTCAAAATCTTTGTTTTCAGTCTCAGAGATCCTTTCTTCTGCATGGTCAACTCTATTACTAAGGGATTCTACTGTATTTGGAGCTCCTCAACTAACTTTTTTGTTTCCTTGAACTCTGCTATCTCTTTTCTCATTATGTTCATATCTTTGATGACTTTGTCTTTGAATTCATTAATTTTTTTCAGACAACTTTAGAATTACTCTTTGGATTTTAATTTCTAACTTTTCTTCCATTCTAGTCATATTATTTGCCATTCATATTCTGAATTCTATTTCTGACATTTCATCCATTTTTCTATGAATGGTGTCTTCAGATATATCTCCTTTGTCATTCCTTGGTGGGGGGAAAGGTGATCTACTTTGGTTATTCATGTGGCAGAGTTCTTCCCTTGGTTCCAAACCATGTTTATTTTCCACCATTTGGTTATTAGAACTGGTAGGGTGAGATCAAATTGGGATTTCCAGGTAGTACAGATAATCATCCCCTTATGAAATAGCTATGCTTTGTAATTGTGGCTTATCCCCTGGAACCTTACAAAGTTACCTTTCAGACTTTTGGCCAGAGACTCTGAGGCTCTACTTGGTGAGATAGTGCATGTCTGTTCTGTTTTGATATCCGCTAACCTCTACGCTATCCTTAGAAGCCACAGTATTAGATTTAAATCTCAGTTGTAGAAAGATACAGACAGCTGTGGTGCCCTGTCCCTACCCTTTAGTTCTTTTCTGCTATAGAACTTCTAGGTTCAACCTCAGAGTTTCCCTGGGTAGATGGCCCCAGACACAAGTTCCAATCAAATTGTCTCAGGCAGTATACACTCTCTTCCATAGAGAAAGATCCAAGGGTCTCCAACAGCATAATTGGAGTGAGGGATCCACTCCTCTGCCCTCCTGTCTCTGTTTACACTAGTGTCTGCTTCTCTGTTGGCCACCCCAGTTGGAGCTGGGGACCAGGCCCCCACCCACCAGTCTCAGTCAACACTTGGCAAGCCTCTGCTTGCCAGCCCAGTTGAATATAGTGAACCATGCTCCCACCCCTCAGTCTCTGTCCACACCCAAGCAAGCCTCTGGTCACCAGCTCTATTGGAGTTAGGGGACCACCACCCACCTGCTGGTCTCAGTCTACATCTGGTAAGCCTCTGCTCTTCATCCCAGTTGGAGTCAGGGGACCACGCTCCACCTGCAGGTCTCAGTCCACATTTGGAGGCTTACCAGCTCTGTTAGAATCAGGGGACCATGCCCTTGCCCTCAGGTCTTGGTCCACACCCAGGAAGCCTCTGCTCTTGCATTCTGTTGGAGTTAGGTAACTACACTCTTGCCCTTAGGTCTCGTTCCACACCTGGTAAACCTCTGCTCTCCAGCCCAGCTGTGGCCACTGAACTCAGTCCACACCAGGCAACCACTCTTCTTCTTGTGGGCTCTGTCAGGGGGGTTCTGCACCTCTCCCACCAGACACAGTCCAAACAGACGTCACCACCACCACTGGCCAGGCAAGGTGATAACCAGGGGACTGATCCTCTTCCCGCAGAGTATCCTTTTCTTCCCATGCCTCCTGTTTTTCCCCAGTAGTCACAGATTCTGTCCTGATGTTTAGTGCTCTACACTATACCCAGATCTCTCAGGAAAAGACCACCTGTGTTCAGTAGGAGGGGGCAGAACTTCAGACCACCATGCTATGGGTGAAGGGTAGACTGGGAGTTTGGAATTGTGGGGGGAAATATTTGATCACTTTTATGCCTGGTTGGGGGGGTGTCTAGGTTCATAAGTGGGACCTCCCTGGAGAAAGAGACCTGGTATTTAGTGGCTCTCTACAGGAAGGTAAAGTGAGAGGTTTTTGTTACCTTCTCCCTTGCAGAGAGTCTGTGACTGGCCTCCCACTTGGGTGATGGTTCTCCCCTCCTTTAAGTGATAGACTTTGTACTTGTAATTTAGAGTGGCTCTATCATGGTTTGGCAACCAGTGAAGCATCCATAGGGTAAATGTACCTGGATAGGTGTAACCCATTGTGGTAAAGGGGGCCAGTAGATTGTATAAGTGGGCATCTTGCTGGGTTCCTATGTGGAGCAGATCTTTACTTATGTTAGGCTCAGTGACTCTGAAAATATTGGAGAAATGTGCATTCCCATGCAGAATTTTGAAGCCAGTTTGGGGTGCTGTCTGGTATGTTTCTGTTGCAGTTTGGCATTGGGGAAACATCTGTATGGGGAAAGTTTCTGGTCTGGTATACTCCACTGTGGTAAAAGGCAACAGAATCCTGTGTACATGGGTCTCTTGCTGGCAGCCTAAGGCGTGAGGATCAGAGTTCCGCCTCTGGGGAGCCCACTTTTACTCGGGACAGGCGCAGGGACTCCCGCTGTCCATGGGAATAGTTTCCCCCTTTTTGCCTTTCTTTCTTTTCTTTTTCTTTCTTTTGCGATTCTACTATTCCTTCCTTTTCTTCTTTATTCTTCTTTTTCTCCTTTCCTGTTGCTTCTTTACTTGCTCTAACCCTTCTCCACCTACTGACCTCAAACCAAGAGGCCTCTTCATCACCTAAACTTGGATACAAGGTAACTTGAAACAAAGGAAGAAAGTGAGAAGGAAAAAGGTGCACAATGAAGTGAACAAGAAGAAAGTGCACATGAGGAGGAACCAAAAGAAAAATTCAGGCACCAGGAATAAACAAATTAAAGCAACTCCTCTAAGGGACCAAGAGGCAGATTTTACAGAAGACTTCTCCTATAAATAATTAATGGATTTGACAGAAAGAGAATTTAAAATATGAGTGATTAAGATAAAAAGGGATTCGATAACAAGGTGAAAAGACAGAACCAAAAGTCAGATAAGAGATATGTAGAATATAGAAAAGGTATGGATGAGGTTAAAGAAATGAAGGAGGCAATCAGAGAATGTAAAGAAGCAGTATAAAGTATCAAAAATAGATTAGACCATGTAGAAGAAAGAACATCAGAGTTGGAGGGTAAAGTCTTTGAGTTAACACAGGTTGTAACAGGATCAGAAAAGAAGATGGAGAGAAGAACAGGTGCTTAGAGAACTATAAGACACCATGAAGCATTCAGACATAATCCTGCAAACAGCTAGGAATAAGCAGCAGTGGACCTAGAACAGCAGAACCATTAGGTTGACAGCAGACTTTTCAACTGAAACTTTACAAGCCAGGAAAGCATGGTCATCCTCCTTCAACATCAAACAAAATAATTTTCAGCCTACAATCCTGTATCCTGCCCATCTTAGCTTCAAAGTTGATGGAAAAATCAAATCTTTTGCAGATATACAAGCACTGAGGAAATTCGTCACAACAAGACGAGCTCTACAGAAAATACTTAGACTCGTTCTCAGTACTAAACATCAAAATTGACCACCAAGAAAGTAAACATCTAGAAGCCAAAGTTCAGAATTTAGCTTCTCCACTGGCACAGAAGATTAAACTACACAACAAACTACCTCATAATAAGATAAATAGAATTCTACCACAACTATCGATATTTTCAATAAATGTCAATGCACTGAATTCCCCACTGAAGAGCACAGGCTGACTGACTGGATCAAAAACATAAGGTATCCATATGTTGTCTTTAGGAGACACACCTCGTCCTGAAGGACAAATCAAGACTCTGGGTTAAGGGATGGAAAACAGTGTATCAAACAAATGGAAATCAGAAGAATTCAGGGATTACATTCTTACTTATTCTCAGATAGAATCAGATTCAAAGTGATGTTAGTTAAGAAAGACAAAGATGGACACTTCATGCAGGTTAAAGGAACAATACAACAAGAAGACATTTCAATACTATATATTTTCTCACCTAACTTAAATGCTCCCAAATTTATGAAAGGTCTGAGCAATATGGTATCCCATAACACCTTAATAGTCAGGGACTTCAACACTCCTCTGACAGAACTGGACAGATCCTCTAAACTGAAACCAAACAAGGATACAAAGGACTTAAATGTGACCGTAGATCAAACGGAATTAATAGACATGTGGAGAACACACCATCCCAAAGTAAAACAATATACTTTTTTCTCATCAGATCATGGCACATACTGCAAAGTAGATCACATTTTAGGATACAAATCAAACCTCAGCAAAATTAAAGGAATAGAAATTACACCATATCTGTTTTCAGACCACAAGGCCATAGAGGTGAAACTCAACTCCAAGACAATGGTTCATTCCCACACAAAGTCATGGAAGCTAAACAACCTGATGCTGAATGATAGCATACAGCCAAAGCAGTATTGAGAGGATAATTTATTGCACAAGATGCCTGCCTTTGAAAAACAGAAAGTGAACACATCAGAACACTCACAAAACACCTTAGAAAATTGGAAAAAGAACAGCAATCTAACCCTAAACCAAACAGAAGAAAAGAAATAGCCAAAATTAAATCAGAGATTAATGATATTGAAAACAAAAATATCATTTTGAAAATTAACAAAAGAAAAAGTTGTTTCTTTGAGAAAGTAAATAAAATAGATAAATCCTTGGCCAAACTTACTAGAAACAAAAGTAAAATCTCTAGTAAGCTCAATCAGGAATGGTAAAGGAGAAATAACTATAGATCCCAGAGAGATACAAGAGATTATCTCTGAATACTACAAGAAACTCTATGCCCAGAAATTTGACAATGTAGAGGAAATGAATCAATACTTAGAATCACATCCCCTGCCTAGACTTAATCAAGATGAAATAGACCTTCTTAACACATGAATTTCAATCCCTGAGATCATAGAAACAAGAAATAAGTCTCTCAAGAAAAAAATGCCATGGTCCAGATAGCTTCACATCAGAATTCTATCAAACCTTCATAAAAGAGCTTATACTGAAACTGCAGAAATTATTCCAAAAAAATGAGAAGGGAGCAATCTTGCCCGATATGTTTTATGAAGGAAACATCACCCTGATACCAAAACCAGGAAAAGACCTAACTAAAAAGGAGAACTACAGACCAATTTCACTGATGAATATACAAGCAAAAATTCTCAATAAAATCCTAGCCAATAGATTGTAGGCTAATTTTTAAAAAGTCATACATCATGATCAAGTAGGATTCATCCCAGGGATGCAATGCTGGTTTAACATATGCAAATCCATAAACATAATTCAGCATGTCAATGGGAGCAAAAACAAAGACCATATGATCCTCTCAATAGATGCAGAAAAAGCATTTGATACAATTCAATATCCTTCCCTAATTAGAATGCTGAAGATTTTATGCATAGGTGGCACATTACTTAAACTGATTGAAGCCATCTATGACAAAACCACAGCTAATATTATACTGAATGGAATAAAACTGAAAGCTTTTCCACTCAGGACTGAAACAAGACAAGGGTGTCCTCTATCACCACTACTATTCAACATAGTGCTGGAAGTTCTAGCCAATACAATCAGGTAAGAGAAGGAAATTGGGTCAGAGGAAGTGAAACTCTCCCTCTGCTAATGATATGATCTTATGCTTAGAGAACCCCAAAGACTCAACCACAAGACTCGTAGAAGTGATCAAAAATACAGTAACATTTCAGGATATAAAATCAATGTCCACAAATCACTAGTCTTTGTATATGCCAATAACAGCCATGATGAGAAGGAAATCAAGGACATAGGACCCTTCTCAGTAGCTTGAAATACCTAGGAAAACATCTCACAAAAGAGGTGAAGGACTATTATAAAGCACTCATGTTTGGGAAGAATCAACATTGTTAAAATGTCTATATTTCCCAAAGCAATATACAAATTCAATGCTATCCCTATTGAAATATCAACGTTATAGTTTCAAGCTTGGAAAAAAAAATTCTTCATTTTGTGTGGAACCAAAAAAAAAAAAAACCCTTATAACCAAGGCAATTCTTAGTAATAAAAACAAAGCCAGGGACATCTGCCCACCAGACTTTAGTTTGTACTAAAAGGCTATAGTTATCAAAAAAGCATGATATTGGCACAAAAATAGAGACATGGACGTTTAGAACTGAATAGAAAACCGGGAGATGAAACAAACATCTTATAGCTGTCTAATCTTTGATAAACCAAAGAAAAACATACACTGGTGAAAGAATCCCTATTCAATAAATGGTGCTGGGAGAACTGGATATCCACATGCAAAAGACTGAAACTGGACCCACACCTTTCTCCATGCAAAAAAATTGATTCAAGATGGATAAAAGACCTAAATCTAAGGCACAAAACAATTAAAATCCTTAAAGAAAGTATGGGGAAAACACTAGAAGCTATCGGCCTGGGGAAAGACTTCATGAGGAAGACTCCCATGGCAATTGCAACAACAACAAAAATAAACAAATGAGAGTCAATTAAACTGACAAGCTTCTGTACAGCTAAGGAGTGAACAACCAAAGCAAATAGACAACGTACACATTGGGAAAGGATATTTGCATATTTTGAATCAGACAAAAGCTTGGTAACTATGATCTATACAGAATTCAAATTAGTCAACATAAAAGAGCCAACAATCCCTTATATCACTGGTCACTGGGCTAGAGAGATGAATGGAACCTTCTCTACATAAGACAGACTAATGGCTAACAAACATGAAAAAATGTTGAGCATCCCTAATTATTAGAGAAATGCAAATCAAAACCACTTTGGGATATCTTCTAAACCTAGTGAGAATGGCCCACATTACAAAGTCTCAAAACTGCAGATGCTGGCATGGATGTGGAGAGAAGGGGACACTTTTACACTCTTGGTTTTACTACAAATTAATGCATCCTTTTTGGAAGGCAGTATGGAGAACCCTTAAAGAACTCAAGCTAGACCTCCCATTTTATCCTGCAATCCTATTACTAGGCGTCTACCCAGAAGAAAAAAAAAATCCTATTATCATAAGGACACTTGCACTAGACCATTTATAGCTGCTAAATGTACAATTGCCAAAAAGTGGAAACATCCTGAATGCCCACCAACCCGGAATGGATCAACAAACCATGGTATATCCGGGGTCCTCAAATTTTTTTTTTTTTTTTGCAGTTTTTGGCCAGGCCTGGGTCCGAACCCGCCACCTCCAGCATATGGGGCTGGTGCTCCACTCCTTGAGCCACAGGTGCCACCCTGTCCTCAAAATTTTTAAACAGGAGGCCAGTTCACTGTCCCTCAGACCATTGGAGGGCCAGATTGCAGGCCCCAGGATTAGTTGGCTGCTAAGCAGAACAGGCAGCCATGGCAAAAAATACCTGGTGGGCCAGATAAATGTCCTCAATGGGCTGCAGTTTCAGGACACCTGATGGATACCATGGAATACTATTCAGCCACTAAAAAAGATGGAAACATTACTTCTTTTGTATTAACCTGGATGGAAATGGAACACATTATTCTTAGTGAAGTGCTGGGAGAAAGGGGACAGAAAAGCCTATTCTTGGCAAAGGAAAGCACCCCCAGAAAAAGAGGAAAACTAAAAAGTAAGCTGAGTGAGTCAGAATGAAGATAAGTCAGCTAGTTTACCCTTAAGCTAGCCATTGCTAGCAAGCTTCTTGCCTTTTTCTGAAATTCTAGGGTGTTGTGGATACAGCTTACAAATACCGTGCTGGGTCTATGGGTACTCTGAGGAGAATGATGGTCTTAGAATAGGCTATGACAAGTTCTAATAAAAGATAGATTTTCTGGGGGCTTTTCCTGCCCACTAAACAGGCAAAAGCATATAACCCTGTGGAGATTTGCATTTGCCTAGGGCAGAGACCAAGGGAGTAACTCGAGCTCTGAAATATGGACAGAAAAGCTTATATCCCTTATAGTAGAAGAAAATCCTCTATGGTGGTTATAGGAGGAAAATGCCTCCCTCCCAACAATCTCTCAGAGGAGATTAACACTGATGGCATTTTACTCCACAGAGAACTAGAGGAGCTTAACACCTCCCTAGAAATCTGTGTGTGTGACCTCAAGGAGGCTCTCCCAATACAAGGCTCAGATTTCAGATTACTGAAGGCCAACCTTAAAGTTAATAATAACAGTAGAAGCTGTTATGATTGATCTGAGAAACTACTGGCATCTTTGTGCCCTCCCTCATCTTACCCTCTAGGCAAATAGACTTCAATAAAATCAGAGTGGAGAAAACACTGGGCCACTGCTGGAATCCCATGACGGGCAATGGAACCCTGAGCTCCCACTTTTAATTCTACTCTATGTCTCATGTCTTTCTTTACTATTGCTTCTAACTCTATTTCTTCTGTCGATCGCCCTCAGTTTCCACAGGTCTCAGCCAACGCTACTCTCGGGGAGGGACCCTGACAGCAAAGCATCACAAGAATGAAGAAACAAAAATCCTATGTACTCAATTCTGATATGAGGACAATTAATGACCTAGTACATGTGATGGGGTGGGGGATAAGGACAGCAGAGAGAGGGAAAGAGGGAGAGAGTGGAGGGTCAAGTAGTATGGTACACCTTTTGGGAGCAGTACACAATTATAAGAGGGTCTTTATCTAAGAAAAGCAATCAATGTAACGTGGTTCTGTGTACCCTCAATGAATCCCCAACAATAAAAAAAAATGTTATAGAGTATTTGATTTTATTTTCAACTTGACTCTTATTGGCAGATGTGAAAGATACTGGTTTGTGGGTATTGATTTTGAATTTTAAGATGCTGCTATGTTAAATGATCACTTCTAATAGCTTTGCAGTTGAGTCCCCAGGGTTTTCCATGTATACAATTATGTCATCTGGAAAGAGTGAGTGTTTGAACGTTTCTGTCCCCATTTTCATAACCTTGATCTCCTTCTCTCCCCTGATTTAACTGCCTAGGATTTCCAGCACTATGTTGAATAGCAGAAGTGACAGTGGGCCTCTTCTTGTTCAAGATCTGAGTAGACATGCTTTCAGTTTTCCTCCATTCAATATGCCATTGGCTGTGGTTCTGTTATAAATGGCCTCTATCAATTTAAGAAATGTCCAACCTAAGCCTATTTTCTGATGTGTTCTTATCAAGAAAGGATGCTAGGTGTTGTCAAAAGGCTTTTCTGTGTCAATTGAGAGAATCCTATGGTCTTTTCAAAATTTTATTTATGTGGTGAATAAAATTTATAGATTTACATTTATGGACTTATGTATTTACATTTATGGATGCCACCAAAATTGCATACCTGGGATAAAACCTATTTGATTATGATATATAATTTTTTAATGTGTCACTGTATTCTCCTTGCTAAGAATATATTGAATATATTTGTATTTATATTCATTAATGATATTAGCCTATAGTTTTCTTCTTTGGGGATCCTTTCTTGGTTTTGGAATCAGGGTGGTATTAGCTTTGTAGAATGTGTTGGGGAGGATTCCTTCCTTCTCTATGTTTTGGAATAGATTATACAATACAGGTTTTAGTTCTTCTTTGAAGGTTTGGTGGAACTGTGGTGTGAAACCATCTAGTCTAGGGCTTTTATTATTGGGAAGATTTGTATAGTTGATGCAATTTCAGTGCTTAATATAGGTCTATTCAAAATTTTTAAATCTTTTTGGTCTAATTTAGGAAAGTAGTGTGATTCCAGGCATTGGTCCCTTTTCTCTACATTTTCATATTTCTGGGAATAAAGATTTTTGTAGTAATTGTGGAGGATTGTTGGTGTTACTATAATATATGTTGTTATTTACTCTTTATCTTTCCTGATTAAAGTTATTAAAGATCTTACTTTTCTGTTTCTAGTTAGTCTGGCCAAAGATTTGTCAATTTTACTAATCTTTTCCAAGAATCAACTTCTTGTTTGCTAATTTTCCAAATTATTCTTATGTTTTCAATTTTATTTGATTCTGCTCTAATTTTAGTTATTTATTTTCTTCTGGCTTTTGGAGTTGGATTGTTCATAATTTTCCAGTACCTTGAGATGGCCCATTAGGTTGTTGACTTGCTCTCTTTATGTTTTTTTGACGAAGGCATCTAATGCCATAAATTTTCAACTTAGGATTGACTTTGTGGTATCCCAGAGATGCTGATAATTTGAGGCTTCATTATCACTTTGTTCAAGAAATCCATTGACTTTCTTCTTAATTTTGTCTTTGACATAGCTGTGATTCACCATGAAGTTATTTAGTTTTCATGACTTTTGGGGCTATGATGATTTGTGTTACTATTGAGATCAACTTTTGTTCTGTGATGGTCTGAGAAGATCCAAGAAATACTTTCTATTCTTTTGAATTTGTTGAGGTTAGGCTTCTGTCCTAAAATATGATAAATTTTGGAGGACAATCCATGGGCTGATGAGAATAATGTGTATTTATTTTTCTTAGGGTAAAATGTTATGTATATATCTGTTAAGTCTCTTTGTTCTAAGGTCGTATTTAAGTCTATTATTTCTATGTTTAGTTTATGCTTGGAGGATCTGTCTGGCACTGTCAAAGGGGTGTTACAATCTTCAATGGTTATAATGCAGGAATATATCATATTGTTCAGATTATTTCGTGTTTATTTTATAAACCAAGGATCATTCAGGTAGGATATGTAAATGTTAATTTTTGAAATCTCTTCATATTCTGTGCTTCCCATTACATGTATGTAGTGTCCATCCTTGTCTTTTCTTATTTTTGTTTGTTTAAATTCATTTTTATCTGCAAATAAGTTTGTAACCCCTACTTTTTTTGTTCTGATTTCCATTTGCCTGGATTATTGTTATCTATCCCTTCTCCTTGAGTTTTGTTTTATCTTTAGAGGTTAGGTGTCTTTCTTGGATGCAATAGATATAAGGCCTGAACTTTTGTCTCCAGTCACCCAGCTTGTGCCTCATTAGTGAGAAAGTCAAGCCATTCACAGTATTGAGGGAATTGACAGGAATGATGGATTTTTGGTTATGTCATTTGTCAGAGGTCCAGAGCTTATTTTTATCCCTTTTGCTATTTTGGAAAGTAGTCTATGTTCTATAAGTTTTTCTGTGTGCTTACTTTGGTGGAGAACTATTGTGCTTATGAAGAATGGATTTGAGTACTTTCTGTAGAGCTGGTCTATTTATTGTGTTGCTATTGAGATCAACTTTTATTCTGGATTGCTGGTCTATGGCAAATTTCCTTGACATTTGCATATCAGTAATATATTTAATTTTTCTATCACAAATGGAACTCAGTTTAGTAAGATATAGGATCCTTGGCTGAATTGTTTTGTTTAAGAAAGTTAAAGGCTGGTGACCATCCTCTTCTGTCTTAAAAAGGTCCAGCTGCAAGATCTGCAGTCATCCAGTATTTTTTTTTTTTTTTAGGTAAAACTTTTTGATTGCCTGGCTGCTTGCCATATATTCTCCTTCATATTGACTTTGCAAAAGTTAATTACTGTGTGTCTACAAGATGCTTTGTTTGGATTGAGTCATGCTGGGGTTCTGAAACAATCTACTATCTGAATTTCTGTGTCTCTTGCAATGCTTGGAAATTATCCACCATGATTTCTTGGGCTAGAACATCAGTTCTTTGAGGACTATCCTCTTCTTCAGCAATCCCTGTAATTCTGATGTTTGATCAATAATCTCACAACTCCCTCAGGGAATGTTCTGTTTTTGTTCTTTTTCCTACCTCTTTGAATGCTTGAGATAGTTCAAAAATCTTGCCTTCAATTTCTGAAATTCTTTCCTGTCCCTGTTCAACTCTATTATTGAGGGGCTCTACTGCTTCTCAAATGCCTTTTGCAATTCCTTAAGCTCTGCTATATCTCTCTTTATGTCTGTATCCTTGGTGAAATTGTCTTTAAATTCATTAATATCTTGAGACAACTTTTGGACTTTTTTTTTGAATTTCTGTTCACATCTTCTGAATTTCAGTCATCTCATTTGCCATCCATATTCTGAATTCTATTTCTGACATTTCAGTAATTTATGGATGTTATTTTCTCCTGTATCTCTCTTGTAATCTTTTGAGGGATTCAATGTTCTCTGATTTTTGATGTTGCTAGTATTCTGCTGTCTCCTGCCCATGAGTATCTTCAGCTTTGTCTGTGAATAGTTATTGAAAGATAATCTAATTGGGGATCCTTTCAAAACACTGTATCAACATATTTGGAAATTAAAACTCACAGGGTTTGGCAGCGCCTGTGGCTCAGTGGGTAGGGCACTGGCTCCATATACCAAAGGTGGCAGGTTTGAACCCGGCCCCAGCCAAAATGCAACAAAAAAAATGGCTGGGTGTTGTGGCAGACACCTGTAGTCCCAGCTATTCGGGAAGCTAAAGCAAGAGAATTGCCTAAGCTCAAGAGTTTGAGGTTGCTGTGAGCTGTGATGTCATGGCACTCTACCGAGAGCAACATAGTAAGACTTTCTCAAAAAACAAACAAACAAACAAAACCCCCAAAAAGCCAAAACGGGGTTAGGTAGCATCTGCAGCTCAGTGAGTAGGGCTCGGGCCACATATACCAAGGCTGGTGGGTTCAAGTTTGCTGGGCCTGCTGAACAACAATGACAACTGCAGCCAAAAAAATATTCAGGCATTGTGGTGAGCCCTGTAGTCTCAGCTACCTAGGAGGTTGAGGCAAGAGAATCATTTAAGCCCAAGAGTTTGAGGTCGCTGTGAGCTGTGATGCCATGGCAATCTACTGAGGCTGACATAGTGAGACTCTGTCTCAAAAAAAAAAAAAAAAAAAAAAAAACCTCACAGGAGTTTTTAGACTGTAGCAAAAGGACCCAGGAACTGGGTCCTCTTCTCCAATGAGCTGAAGCTTGTGCTTGTAGTCATTCCCCTACATCCTCTCAGCCTCTTAAAACTTCCTTTCATGGCTGTAGTCACAGTCTCTGTAGCCAGCTTGATGAGATAGCACCTGTCTCTGACCTGGTGTAAGCCTGACATCTTGGAATCTTCAGGAGTCACAGTATTTTGCTGGCACCTCTGCTGGCCAGAGATATACATACCTTCAGCACCCCCCCCACCCCCCCCACCCCACCCCCTTCTTCAATAGTGGGAGGGGAAATCTACCTGTCACTGCTCCATACCCCCTCCACCACGCAAACAAAATTAAAGAAGTGTTGGGACCTGGTGGCGCTGTCCCATGGGATGAGATCGTGGTCCTTTTTCCCTGCTCTTTCATAAGAAAGCCCAATGAGGGCCTCCTGGTAGGGGGAGTGGTTCTCGTCCCTTTGACAACAGGCACCTTCCTGCCTAGTTACTCTGTAGTTGCTTTCTATTGTCTTTGTTTTTTAGCCTCACAGCTTGTCTCACTGGGGATGGTGCAAACCTTCCTTTTTTCTCCTGTGCTCAACAATCCTGTCCAAGTCCCCTTCAGTCCAACATCTCTGCCTCTGGACGTGACCATCTAATGAAAGTAGCCTCTAGTAATCTATACTCCCAGAATCACTCCTTTATAAGTTATAATTATATAAATCAGTGGAAGTTTATCTGTAATTATTTATTGATTTAGTCTATTGATCAGGATATTTTTTTTTTGCAGTTTTTGGCCGGGATTGGGTTTGAACCCACCACCTCCAGTATATGGGGCTACTGCTATACTCCTTTAGCCACAGGTGCCACCTATATTGATTAGTTTTTATATGTTTAAGTGGCCTTTAAGTTTGTTATAAATCTAATTTAGTAAGATACACTGTATTTTGTTGTGTATGATGCAACATTTTTGCCCAAAAATTTAAGGGAAAAATAAGGACATTCATTTTACATGTGTAATATGGCTCAGAAGTGAGGGAGCTCAGCAGGCCTTCCAGGGTTTCTGTGCCATCCCACCTGGCTCTGTGGAGCACACAGTGTACCATTCCCGGAGGAACTGAGTTCAAATGCAAACAGTTGAGAACAGCCTCCAATGAGCACTGCAAACAGGCAAGGGGCTTGTAGTGGGGCTGGTGAGGTTTGTTTTGTGTCCTAGGATGCGATAAATTTTGTAGAATTTTCCATGGGGTGATAACAATGTATATTCTTTATCTTTGGGATGGAGTAATCTGTATACATCTATCAAGCACAGTTATTCTAGGGTCTCATTTAAGTCCCTTATATCTTTCTTTAATTTCTGTTTAGAGGCTCTGTCCATCTCTGTAAGAGGAGTGTTAAGTCTCCAGTGATTATGGTATTATACAATATTGTGTTGCTCAGACTGAGTAAGGTCTGTTTCAAGAATCGGAGAGCATTTAAATTGGGTGCATAAATATTAAAAATTGAAATGTGTTCTTGTTTTATGTCTTTTTTGACTATAGTTGTTTTAAATCCACATGTATCTGAAAATAAGATTGCAACTCCTCTTTTCTTCTGAATTCCGTTTTCCTGAAAAATTGTCTTCCAACCCTTAACTCAGTTTTAATTTGTCTTTTGGTGTGTTTCCTGCAGACAGAAAATGAATTGCTTGTGTTTTTTAATCCAGTCAGCCAATCTATGCCCCTTCAGTGGGAAATTCAAGCCATTAACATTTATTGAGATAATTGATAAGTGTGGTAGTGTTCTCTATTCATTTCATTTTGTGACAGGCCATTGCTTAGTTTCATCTTTTGCATCAATGTGAAATTTAGGTTCTGTGCTGTAATTTCTGAGTGCTTAGTTTTCTATTGACCCATTGTGATAGTCAATGTGTAGAATAGCGTGAAGTATTTCCTCTAGAGCTGGTCTTGTTGTGGCAAATTTCCGCAATGTTTGTATATTAGTAAATGATTTGATTTCTCCATCAATTTTAAAGCTTAGCTTAGCAGGATATAGAATTCTGGGCTGGAAATTGTTCTGTTTAAGTAGATTAAAGGTAGATGAGCATTGTCTTTTGGCCTGGAAAAGTTCATTAGAGAAGTCTGCAGTTACCCTGATGGATTTCCTCTGTAGGTCAACTAGTGTTTACTCCTGGCAACTTGCAGAATCTTTTCTTTTGTCTTGACTTTGGACAGGTTCGTTGCAATGTGTCTTGCTGAAGCTCTGTTAGAGTTAAGGTGACCTGGGATCCAATATCTCTCTGAAAGGAGTGTGTCAGAATCTTTGATGATATTTTGGAAATTTTCATTTATAACATTCTCTCTATGGCTTCCATTCTCCTGGGGCATTCTTCTTCCCCTTCTGTTTGGTCACTTCATAAAGTCCCATAATTCTGTCAGTGAACGTTCTGCTTTTTTTCTCTTCTTTTCTGTCTCTTTAACTATCTGAGTTATCTCAAGAGTTTTGTCCTCTACCTCTGAGATTCTTTCTTCTGCATGGTCTAATCTATTGTTAATACTTTCTATTGCATCGTTAAGTTCCCTAATTGACTGCTTCAATTCCTTCAGCTCTGCTATATCCTTTCTATATTCTTCATATCATTCATCTCTTACTTGATTCTGTTTTTGGGTTTCCTTTTGGTGATTTTCCACTTTATCAGTACTTTCCTTAATTGTTTCTATCATTTCCTTCATTATTTTCATCATCTGGATTCTAAATTCCCTTTTATCATTTCTAACATTTCTTTCTCGGTAGAATCCTCTGTGGTAGCTACCTCTTGGGCCCTTGGAGGGATTGCTCTGGACTGGTTTTTCATGTTGCCACGATTTTTCTGCTGATACTTCCTCATGAGTGATTTCTTTTGTCTGTTTCCTTGCCCTAATTTTCCTTTCACTTCCCCTAGCTCTTTAAGTTACCATGCCTGTGGACTAGAGTTTCAGTGAGTCCTGTTGATACAGGACCAAAAGGATGAGAAGATTGCAGAAGAAGAAGGGAAAAAAGAAAGAAAGAAAAAGAAAAGAAAAAAGAGAAAGGAGAGGGAGTGGGTAAAATGGAATACGAAGGAGGCACAGAAAGAGGGAGACAGGAACAATATAAGTATACAGTAGGGTACTTTGACCCAATCTTAAAACCCCCCAACCTCTAGGGGTGCTGGGTAGCATGGTTCCTTTGATGTCAGCAGCTCTTGCCTGTTTGGACACAGTACCCCACATCCACCAAGTAGGGAGGAAAGACAAAACTGCTATCAATCAAACCAAAAATAAGCAAAGAGAAATATTTATGGGACAACATTGGGGGGAAAAAACAAATAATAGGGGTAGAAACACTAGCAAAAATGAAGTTATAATTGGTAAAAAAAAAAGGCAACAATAGAAAATTATATTTGAACTAGAAAAATAAAGAAGAAAAAGAAGAAAAAAAGTAAAAAAAAAATAATCTATAGGGAAAATGTTGAAATTAAAAAACAAAAACCAGGGAGGTGGAGGCAAGATGGCCAACTGGAGACAGCTTTGCACAGATGTTCCTGTCCAGAAGGAGAGTTAAAGGACAGAAGTTTAGGAAATCAGCTAAATAAAAATACATAAAATGTGTATATTCCCTACCTGCAATTCTGAAATCCCAGCACTCTTCTCCAATCTCACCCTAAGGTCTGGAAGCCTGTCCCCCATGGAGTCAAGATTTTTGGATATTTTCTTGAGAGGTGTGGACAGGGTGTATGTTGTTGCAGGTCTGTGCTGATTCTGTGGAATGAGGATAAGGGGAAAACAGTGGACTAAAGGAACCAAACGGAGAATGGGACATGTGGTACCTCCCCCAGCACAGAACAGCATCAGCATCAGCAGCAGGAACAATAAAATTTATAGTCCTGGGGATAATTTGAACAATCCTTGTCTCTCTGGGAAACCAGAGAGAGCCAGGCATCATCTCTGGTGGCATACACTGGCAGAATAGATCTGGGAAGGTAAGACAGATCCCGTAAGCAAAGCGTATGCCTGAGGCGGTACCAGTAGGGACAGAGAATTGAAGACCCTTGCACAGAGACAGCATACACCCAGGACGGGGCTGTTCCAGGACTGTTTAGTGAGCCTAAGAAACACCTGGCCCTCAGGGGTTCATAGCTAAGACAAAGGCAAGTAGGAAACTGAAATCTGAGTGTAAGCTCTAACCAGACCCACCCGAACCCAGACTGCAGGGGAAACAGAAACAATAGCTCCAGGAAGCGACACAGTCACAGTTTCTGTGAACTCAAACAGTTCCAGGTCTGAAGGGGAATATTTCTTGGACAGAATCACAAATTCTGTGAAAATATATGTGTCAGCAACATCAAACAGGGATGGGACTAGAACTGAGTGTACCACCCTAGCTTCCATTAACCACTCAAGGTTGTCAGGCTTCAGCTTTTCCTGCTGGATGGTGGCAGAGTGTAGAGGCCTGGCCAAGGAGACATCTCTGTGACTCAGGCAGGCTCAAAACCCTAGAGCATCTGCTCATTGGAGGGAACTGGGTGATAGGCCTTCGGGGTAGCCAGTGACTGGGTGTGACAAAGGTGCAAGGTGGAGAAGGAGGCAGAAACCTTCCCAGACTAATTCATTTGCTTGGGGGGTCCTTCTGACTCCACGGAGCACCAGAGCACATCATTCTCGAGCTGCCAACAGATTCCTGATATCTAGTTTCCATAAACCTTTTGAATTCCCTCACTTGAGACTGGGTGCTGACTAGGACAACTGATTTGAATCTCTGACTGGACCAATCACCTGAGAACTACCCAAAGTGGTACCTTGGTTGTTTTGTGGTAAGGTTTTGTTTTCCTGTTCCCGTTGTTGCCCGTAGAGGGTGGGGTGGCATAATTACTGGTATTTCTCCACAGCTGAGACTTCAACCCAGAGTAACTAATTCGCTAGGGTAGGACAGAGACCAGCTCAAAAACAAGACAGAGCCACTTATTTCCACTACACCAAGTAAGTCCCCAGTGTCCCAGGGCGTAGCACTATACAGGTCCTTTTCAAAGCTTTAAGGGAAAAGGTACAGACACCAGTCCCAGATCTTGGGTAAAGGGCTGGTTAATCACTACTCCCGGAGTTTCCCCAACCGAACATTACCTTATGTGCTCATCTAGAAAAACTGTAAATAATCATGGGGTAGAATCAGTGGAAAACCTTTGGTAACATGAATAACCAGAGTAGATCAACTCCCCCAAAGAGCTATACACCAGACACAAGTGGAGATCCCATTCATTGAAAAATGGCTGAGATGTGAAAAAACAAATTCAGAGTTTGGATTGTAAATAAGATTAATAGAATGGAGGTAAAGTTAGAATTAGAAATTCAAGGAGCAATTCAAAAGTTGTCTCCAGAATTCAATGAATTGAAAGACAAAATCGCCCAAGATACTGACACACTGAGACAAGAATTTGCAGTCCTCAAAGATCTGAGAAATATAGTAGAATCCCTCAGTAACAGAATGGAGCAAGCTGAAGAAAGGACTTCTGATATTGAAGACAAAGCTTTTGAACACTCCCAAGCGCTCAAAGGAAAAGAGAAATGAAGAGTAAAAACGGAGCATTCCCTCAGAGAGCTTTAGGATAATTCAAGGAAAACTAAAATTCACCTTATAAGAATGCCTGAAGTCAACCCAAATTGCTTCACAAAGCACAGAGGCCTTTTTCATAAAATTATGAAGGAGAACTTTCCAGACATGCCAAGAGATTTTGAAATGCAGATAGCAGAAAGTTTCAGAACCCTAGCATGGCTCAACCAGAATAAGACAACCCCCAGACACATCATAATTATCTTCTTTTTTCTTTTTATTGATTGGTAACTATGTACATTAATGCACTTCTGAGGTACAGTGTGGTGTTTTCACACACAATCTGAAACACTTCCATCAAACTGGTTAACATAGCCTTCATGGCATTTTCTTAGTTATTGTGTTAAAATGTTCATATTCTACTCTTAGAAAAAGTCAATTGTACCTTTGTAAGATAAACCACAGAAGTGATCCCTCCAATCTCCCTCCCCCACCCATTACCCCTCCCCATATTCTTAGGCTGTTATTAGGTTATAGCTTTCATATAAAAGGTATAAAATATTTTCATAATAGGGGTGTGTACATTGGATACTTTTTCTTCTATTCTTGTGATACTTTGCTAAGAAGAACATTTTCCAGCTCCATCCACGTGAACATGAAGGATGTAAAGTCTCCATCTTTCTTTATGGCTGCACAGTATTCCATGATGTACATATACCACAGTTTATTGATCCATTCGTGGATCGATGGGCACTTGTGCTTCTTCCATGACCTGGCAATTATGAATTGGGCTGCAATAAACATTCTGATACAAATACCTTTGTTGTAATGTGATTTTTGGTCATTTGGGAATATACCTAATAAAGGAATTGCAGGGTCAAACGGCAGGTCTATTTTTAGTTCTCTAAGTGTTCTCCAGATGTCTTTCCAAAAGGAACGTATTAGTTTACATTCCCACCAGCAGTGTATAAGTGTTCACTTTTCTCCACATCCACGCCAACATCTCTGGTTTTGGGATTTTGTGATATGGGCTAATCTTACTGGAGTTAGGTGATATCTCAAAGTAGTTTTGATTTACATTTCTCTGGTGATTAAGGATGGTGAGCATTTTTTCATATATCTGTAGGCCATGTGCTGATCTTTAGAGAAATTTCTCTTCACGTCCCTTGCCCACCCTGAGATCGGGCACTTGTTTTCTTCTTGCTAATTCGTTTAAGTTCTCTATGGATTCTGGTTATTAAACCTTTGTTGGAGACATAACCTGTGAAGATCTTCTCTCATTCTGAGGGCTGTCTGCTTTCCTTACTTACTGTGTTCTTGGCTGTGCAGAAGCTCTTTAGTTTGATCAGATCCCAATAGTGTATTTTTGATGTTGCTTCAATTGTGTGGGGTGTCCGCCTCATAAAATGTTCACCCAGGGCGATTTCCTCAAGTGTTTTCCCTACACTTTCTTCTAGTATTTTCATGGTTTCATGTCTTAAGTTTAAGTCTTTAATCCAGTGAGAGTCTAACTTAGTTAATGGTGAAAGGTGTGGATCCAGTTTCAGTATTCTACAGGTTGCCAGCCAGTTCGCCTGGAGCATTTGTTAAATAGGGAATCTTTTCCCCACTCAATGTTTTTAATTGGCTTGTCAAAGATCAGGTAGCGGTAAGTAGCTAGATTCATCTGTTGGCACTCTATTCTGTTCCATACATCTACCTCTCTATTTTTGTGCCAGTGCCACACTGTTTTGATCACTATGGATTTATAGTATAATCTGGGGTTTGTTAGCATGATTCCTCCTGCTTTGTTTTTATTCCTGAGTAATGTCTTAGGTATTCGAGTGTTTTTCTGATTCCATATAAAATGAAGTATTATTTTTTTCAAGATCTTTAAAATATGACAGTGGAGCTTTAATGGGGGTTGCATTAAAATTATATATTGCTTTGGGTAGTATGGACATTTTAACAATGTTGATTTTTCCCAGCCATGAGCATGGTATGTTTTTCCATTTGTTAACATTTTCAGCTATTTCTTTTCTTAGAGTTTCATAGTTCCATTTATAGAGATATTTCACATCCTTTGTTAGGTAAACTCCTAAATATTTCATCTTCTTTGGCACTACTGTGAACGGAATAGAGTCCTTGACTGCTTTCTCAGCTTGGCTGCTGTTGGTATATATAAAGATTTATGAGTGTTGATTTTGTAATCTGAGATGCTGCTATATTCCTCGATCACTTCTAGGAGTTTTGTAGTAGAATTCCTGGTGTTGTCCAGATAAACGATCATATCATCTGCAAAAAATGAAAGGTTAATCTTTCCTGACCATGTATGGATGCCCTTAATAGCCTTTTCTTGCATAATTGCAATGGCTAAAACTTCCATTATGATGTCAAAGAACAGTGGAGGCAATGGGCACCCTTGCCTGGTTCCTGATCTGAGTGGAAATGATTACAATTTAACTCCATTTCATACAATATTGGCTGTAGGTTTGCTGTAGATGGTCTCTATCAGTTTAAGAAATGTCCCTTCTATACTGATTTTCTTAAGTGTTTTGATCATAAAGGGATGCTGGATGTTGTCAAAAGCTTTTTCTGCATCAATTGAGAGAATCATGTGGTCTTTGTTTTTTAATTTGTTTATGTGATGAATTATATTTATAGATTTATGTATGTTGAACCATCCTTGAGATCCTGGGATAAAACCCACTTGGTCGTGGTGTATTATTTGTTTGATGTGTTGCTGGACACTGACTTCTAATGCCCTTCTCCAACAAAAGGAACAGGGCTGTTTTAAGTACAGTGTGGTGTTTTCACACACAAATGGACACTTGTAGGACTTGGGGAATATATATGCACAGTGAATTTGAAGTATCATTAGTGCCAGAAACAAAGAAGGAAACTGTCAAAAAAAAAAAAAAAACAACCCACAAAACAAGAAAATAAATGCTAGCCATGTCAGTGAGACAAGGAGTTAACTGAAAGGGGTCCCAGTGGCACAGCTGGAACAATAACTCAAAGGGTAAAATATCCCTGGGTCTACACTAATCACATCACATGATTAAATCAATAAAAATGGAGGAAGAAGAGACAAATTTCCCTTGCAGAAGAATTCCAAGTAAACTATGAAGACACTACTCCTGAAGGGGGACGACACTGCTCCCCAGTTTCCAAATATGAGCTGCACACAGTGGCTTCCCTCTACAGACTGCACAGTCCTGGGCGGTGGGGACGTCACTTCACAGTGGAGACCCTGACAGGCACTGTCTCCCTGGCTTCCCTCTACAGACTGCACAGTCCTGGGTGGTGGGGATGTCACTTCACAGTGGAGACCCTGACAGGCACTGTCTCTCTGGCTTCCCTCTACAGAGCACACAGTCCTGGGTGGTGTGGGTGTCATTTCTCAACGGAGAATCCTGAATGACTCTGTCTCAGGGGGTGATGAAGGTTAACGTTAGCCCAGACAGGCCATGTTGATGTGTGATGTGATGAGAACTGTGGACTTTTTCACCCCTGCAACCCCAGCCTCATCATGAGAAAAACATTGCACCATTCCAAAAATTACTTGACCAGCGCTCCTCCCAAGGATGAAGGTCATCCAAGCAAGTCTGAGAGACTGTCAAAGCCCATCGGAGTATAGGGATCATGGTAACTAAATGTACTGTGGTATCTGGGATGAGGCCTTACTCAGACCAGAGAAAGCTTGCAGGTAAAAACTATGGAAATCTGAACAAAGCATGGGTATTAGTTAATAACAAATCAGTTTTGATTTATTAAATTTTGATGAATGTCTAATACTAAGATTTTAATAACAGGGATACTGGGTGTTTGCTGTCTTCACAATGTTTTCATAACGTTAAAAACTATTCTAAAGGTCGGGCTCAGTGGCTGGTGCCTGTAATGCTAGCACCCTGGGAGGCTGAGACACGTGGATTGCTTGAGCTCAGGAGTTCAAGACCAGTCTGAGCAAGAGTAAGACCCCATCTCCACTAAAAATAGAAAAAATTACCTGGGCATGGTGGCAGGCACCTGTTGTCCCAGCTGCTTGAGAAGCTGAGACAAGAGGATGGCTTGACCCCAGGAATTGGAGGTTGCTGTGAGCTATCATGTCAGGGCACTCTACCCAGGGCACAGAATGAGACTCTGTCTCAAAAAAAAAAAAAAAAAAAAAAAGACAATGGTACATGTCACAGCGTATGAATATACCAGGACTGGGGATTAATTTCTTTCCTTCTTTTCTTTTCTTTTTCTTTTTTTTTTTTTGCAGCTTTTAGCAGGGGCTGGGTTTGAACCTGCCACCTCCAGCATATGGAGCCAGTGCCCGACCCCTTTGAGCCACAGGCATCGCCTATGGGAATTAATTTCTACACCAGTTTTCAGCACTTTAGCTAAGGTTCTGTGTGTGGGGAGCAAGTTCTTGAACAGAGCCTTGCTCCTCCCTGGAGGTCATGCCAGCTAAGCTACGTGGTTAGTGCTGAACAAATAGGTTAAAATTCTAGTAGGATATTCAAAGCAAAGATTTAAAAATAATTACCGTGGGCATGAAAAGAGAGGCTTTGGTCCAGTTTTGGTTGTGTTCACTCCACAGAGTCAAAGGTATATCACAATATGAAAAACATACATGTTACTCATCTCCCAGCTTCTCACACCAACCTCAAAGCTAGGTTGAGTCTTTAATCCTGTTTTTTGGCAAAAGTGAAGCCCCCATGTTTCCCAGGTCACAGGTGTGGGGCTTTCCCTCTGTGGGGTGCATTCCACCTGAACACAGACACGTACACAGAGCAGGTGCTACAGAGTAGGTCCCTAGGCCTAGCATCAGGGAGCACTAACTGAACCCAGGGCAGGACCCAGCAGGTCCCCAGTCCCAGCGTCAGGGTGCACTAACTGAGCACAGTGCAGGACCCAGCAGGTCCCCAGTCCTAGCATCAGGCAGCACTAACTGAACACAGGGCAGGACCCAGCAGGTCCCTAGGCCCAGGGTCAGGCAGCACTAACTGAAAACAGGGCAGGACCCAGCAGGTCCCCAGGCCCAGGGTCAGGCAGCACTAACTGAGCACAGTGCAGGACCCAGCAGGTCCCCAGGCCCAGCGTCAGGCAGCACTAACTGAGCACAGTGCAGGACCCAGCAGGTCCCCAGGCCCAGCGTCAGGGAGCAGTAACTGAACATAGTGCAGGACCCAGCAGGTCCCCAGGCCCAGCGTCAGGCAGCAGTAACTGAACACAGGGCAGGACCCAGCAGGTCCCCAGGCCCAGCGTCAGGGAGCAGTAACTGAACACAGGGCAGGACCGAGCCAGCTCCACAGTTGTTCGTAGTTCTCAGGTTCTGTTTCTCTAAACACAGGAAAACACAAGCAAACCTGAGTCTACCGTTTTGGTGCCCGTCTTCCAGGACTGAGGGAGCTTTCTGATGTCTTAGCATTCAGATAGAAAGTTGTCTACAAGCAATTTAGTAAACCCATTTCATGTAACAGCATATTACTTTATAAATATAATTAACTATATTCTATAAAACCAAACACACACATGAAGCCATTCCTCTATTTTACAAAGGCTGCTGAGGTTTCAAACATCTGGTCCCTGCCTCTCTATTAGGTGGTATTTGCTACCCAAGGATTTCTGGTTATATCTTTAGACCAAAATGCCAACAACTTTCTGGAGGTGGTGAGAAGCTCCCCAGACCCTAAAGGCCTGCTGCGGAATGTGCTCAGCCATTCTTGTGGACATACCCAGAAGGCAAAAGAGGGAGTGAACGCTGGTCTGACCGGACTCACCACAGGACTTCAGGGCTAAGAAGAGATGTACTGAGCAGACAAAGTGGACAGCCTGGACTCAGCGTCAGGACTGCCCCCAGCGTCAGGACTGCCCGTGGTCCCTGCATTGTAACCCTACTGCTGACCACGGTGGGTTTGTTAGACTCACAGGGGAGTGAAGGCAGGTCATGTTCCTTACATGTAAACAAGCAAAATCAGGCCATAGTGTGAAGTCTGGGGCTTCAACTGAGAAAAATCACCAAGCTTTACTTTGTGCTTCACTCTTAGCGTGTATATTACAAACTGACAGCTGTTCAGAGTTCATGGTGTATTTCTGGTGAAGTCTAATTTACTTTCTACAGAGCAACTGACATTAAACCATCATGGCTTGTTTCCCCAGCTTTTGACCGCTGATTCATCACAGCAGCAAGATCAATTTCCAGCATTATTTTTGAAGCATTATTCATTAAAGAATTGGTTGCTCAAAATTTTTTTTCTATCTGATTTTACCATGATGTGTGTATCGTTTATAAAGAGTTCTAAGAATAAAAATAATAAACACCCCACCTTGAACATCAAGGGAAATTTGTACCTTTAAACATTGACATTCATGTTTGTAAATATTTTTTCAAAAGACTCTTGGCACAAAAAAAGCTAGCCTAAGGGATGGTCATACATTACACTCTTTGTTCTCAAACAGATATCTGCCTGTTTCCTTTATGACTTTACAACAGCGTTGACATCCTGCGGGCAGTTTTATGCCCCCATGTTGTATCCTGCTTTTAAACTTAACCATAAAAGAGGATGTACCACAACACGTTCTTTTCGATTATTTTTCTTATGTTTGTAAAAGGAAAAGATGGAAACCAAGAATTTAGCTCTTTGTCGCACATTTCACAGCACTGATTTGATTTGTGAGCTTGGTGGATGATTTGGGTAACTTGCTGAGTAGCTGAGACTGATCATTGCTCTGGAGGGCACTGCTATCTGTGCATGTTTTAGCATCAGAATTAGATTAAAGGTGTATTAGAAGCAAGAAGATGTTACTTTAAAAACTCAGTCATATACATGTTGAGGGATGAAGTGTAAGTAGTGGACAATATTTCTCCAGGGACAGCTGATATACAAATAATACACACAGTTTATCAAAATAATCCATTGGCCCTTGGGGAGCAGGTGCTGAGCTGGTACAAAATTTGGCTGAGTAAGCTTTGATTTATATGAGCATCTGTTTTTTGTAGAGGAAATTTTTCCACTAGAAAAATTGAAGATTTAAATAAAACCTTCACTGAACACTGAGTTACTTTCAAGATGATCTGTTGATTTCCATTACTACAAAACTGCCTCTTTCTATGTATACTTGTCATTGAATACTTTCAAACAATTTATTTTCTGCTAATCTGATAGTTTAAGATGGCAACTCTCCATTGCTTTCATTTATATTTTCCATTTTCATGAAACTTGGGTTAATTTTCTATTTGTGTGTTTTTTTCTGTGTGAGTTTCCTGTTTATATTATAAGCCTAGTTTCCTATTGTGTTGTGTATTCTGTTAATTTATGTTCTGGTATCGATTTGTGAGACTGCTCTGTGTAAGAGGAATATTGTAAGTTAGTGTTCTTTCAGTTCCAAGTCACAAAATCAAACGTAAATTAATGTTAAACAAAACCAATAAAAGGCAACTCATTGGATTATGTAACTGGAAAAGTAAGAGCCAAGTAGGCTCAGGAGGCTGAATGCAGGTGTCTGTCTGTCTCCCTCCCTTCTAGTTCCCAGTTCTGCTTCCTCCCTGGGGGCTCATCCCAGGCAGACTGTGCCCATGGTGGAAAATGGACCCACCATCCACAGAACAGTGTGGTGGCTCATACGTCCCTGATAAGAGGTGCTGTCCTCCAGCACTCTCCCAGACGACACTGTTCAGCTTCTGTGATACTCGGCTGGGAAACGTCTTCACGTCTTTTGAACGTTTTCCTATTGTGTTGTCTTTTAATACTGATTTATGAGACCTCATCATCTTTTCGGAATTCTAAAACGCTAGCCGTATGTGGGCAAATACTTTATTCTTACGTGAGGTCAGTCTTTCTCACTCTCTCTGTAATTCCAGCCGTTACTTCCTGCAGGAAACTCTGACTCACTGATGTTTCTTTGTTTCTCTGTGTTCTGTAAGAATTCTTCAGCTCAATTTCCCAGCGTCACCTAATTGCTCTCCTGTCCTTTTAATGAATCTAATTTCTGAAAGTTTAGCGTTCACATACGGAATTCTCTGGAAATCTGCTTCCTTCTTTTTATAGTCTGTGCTATAACCTGAGGGATGAAACAGCCCCCCAGGTTCTCTGAGAGCTCTAATTACCCTAAGTTGTTCTGCACTCTGGAGGCCATGGCCTGCAGCTGGCCCGCTGCCCACTGCGTGTGTCTGGACACTGGCTCCAGCACGCCGCCGCCACACTCGTGCCATTTACACACCTGTTCCCGTGTGCTGTGGGGTAAGACACCGCAGTCAGCTAACTGTCTCAGTTTAAGTCCTGTTGGAGCTCCCCAGAGCAACTCAAGTTATTTTTCCCAAATATTTATTTGCCCAAGGCTGGTCCTACAATCCTGCTCCTGGGCAAGGCTATGGACTCCTGGGCATAGCCTCAGGATTATGCTGAGGCTCTTCTGAGAACTTGTTGGAAATGAGTCCTCTGCCTGGGCTATAGACCCAGCTGGCACGGTTCTGTCTGTGTTTCCTTTGTGCCTCCTCTCCCCCTTTCCTTCCTTCCTTCCCTCTTTTCTTCATTCCTTCCCTCCTTCCCTCTCAATTCCTCCCTCCCTCACTCCTCTGAGCCCTGCAGGGCACACTGACCCAGCACTGCCAGGGGCAGAGGTGCTGCTCACCCCCAACTGGGGATGTGGGGACTGCAGGCCAGAGGCCGGCTGGCCGGCCGCCCCTACCATGCTCTGAACCAAGTGAAGCCCAGCGAAGAGTCTGTCTTTACCCCCCCATCTAAAGAGGAAGAAGCAGGAGGAAGCCGCACTGCCACGTGGTGTGTCCTCGACAGACACCTTAATGGTGCAGGAATGAACAATGCACCAGAATGAGCAGTGCAAAGGCTTCAAGAAATGAACTGGAATATGGAACACGCCTGATCACAAAGGGCCTCTGGGAGGTGCAAAGTAGGGCAGGCCAGGTAGGACAGAGCTGGACAGGCTGTGAACAGGGAACCGACATTCAAATAACAGCCACAGAAGTAGGCCAGGGACGTGCACTGGGAAACTAAGAGGTTTGCTTTTTGCTAAAATAATAGATTTAAACAGGTACCCGAGTCTCATAATTTCATGCTCAACATGTCCAGAATATAATCCAGAATTATGATCATATCAACAAGTTGGGGAAACCACAACATTTGAAATCAGAAGTCCACCATCAGAGCCCCACAGGAAGACAGCACACACAGTAGCTTGTGTGACAAGGACTCGGTGCTCAAGTAAGGAAGGGTTGGCTGGACTTAATACACTGTCCAATGCCACTTTCCCTCCTCTGATCAGATCCCCCTGGGAGATGCTGGGTGCAGAGTAGGCAGTGCTCTGTATACTATTCCTAAAGTTTCTCCAGGGAGGTGAAGTCCAATTTAGTTTCTACAGAGCAAGGTGAAGTTTGTATGAATGAAAAGTTTTAAAAAGTAGAACAACTCTCATACACACAATAACAAGGAAAGCTTCTTAAACTGTGAAAGAAGTCGGATGGAGACTACGGCCCCCACCCCCTCGATGCCCCTGGTGTGACTCCATTTCTCTAAAAATCCAAGAACAAACAGAGATTGATGGTGCGAGGGTGTCCATGTGAGGCACCTGGTCAGTCCTTTGTCATAAAAAAGCAATTGTACATTTTGAAAGTTTTCTAAAGTTATAATTTAACATCTCTAGACCTTAGCCAAAGGACACATGGCAGATAGAGGAGAAGCTAGTCAAGTAAACGATTTTCAATTGCAGACGAACTTTATGGACACCGCGTATATGGAATCTAGTTATAAACACTGGGAGTCTGTGCCCTTTAGCCAAGAGCTGCTCACACACCCTTAGCCCATGAGCCCTGGCAGCTCTCACTGCACCGCTAGACAGGGCTGACTTTATTTGGAGCAGAGTATGGAAAAAATCCCAGGGGAATTGTAGGATTCTTTTTTTTTTTTTTTTTTTTTTAGACAGAGGCTCACTATGTTGCCCTCAGTAGAGTGTCGTGGCATCACAGTACCTCCAACTCTTAGGTTCAAGTGATTCTCTTGCCTTAAGTAGCTGGGACTACAGGTGCCCCCTACTCGCCTGGCTATTTTTTTGTTATTGTTGTCATTGTTGTTTAGCAGGCCCAGGCTGGGTTCGAACCCACCAGCCCGGGTGTATGTTGGGCTGGTACCTTAACCACTGAACTATGGGCACCCAGACAGGGGAATTGTTTAAACAATACAGATGTCCGTGACTCACAGCCCTGGAAGGCTAACACTGCTGTGGTGTTATAGAGGAAAGTAACAGAAACACAGACCAGATAGAAACTTAACAGACAGACACAGGGAAAGGGGCAGCCAGGGAGCCCTCACTCACCCTGCAGCCACTCAGAAGAGACTAGCTTAACACAAGGCAGGCTTCTTGACTCTCTGAATTTTAAAAACCTGTGACTAGTCGTGACCCCTAAATTGTGTAATCCAGTGGCAACCCATGGGAAGTCTGACCTAAAGGCAGAAAGGCCTGGCAGAGGGGCTCGTGCCTGTCATCTGAGCACGTAGGCTGGAGAAGAGGATAGCTTACAGCCAGGAGTTCTAGATCAGCCTGGGCAACACAGCAAGACCCTGCCTCTACAAAAAGAAAAATAAAAACTAGCTGGGCATGGTGGTGCACACCTGTAGTCCTCGCACTTGGGAGGCTGAGGCAAAAACACTGCTGAAGCCCGGGCGTGTGAGGCGGCAATGAGCTGCGACCGTGCTGCTGCAGTCCAGCCCGGATAGCAGAGCCAGTCCTGTCTCTGAAACTGTATCACACTAATAAATAAGTGAAAAGAAAACACTAGTTAAGTAGGACAGAAAAGAAATGTCAGACGCTGTGTCTGTGGGGATAACAAATGGCACAAAATCAGTCCACACACGTCAATGAACAAACAAAACACGGCAACCACAAAGCCTGGGAGAGCCAGACACAGAGTCAATGCTGCACATTACCTGGAAAGTCAGGGCAGCTCTCAACAAAAACTTAGGTAAAGTAAAAGAAATGACGTGGGACCCAGGTGGGGGAAGAAATCACTCTCTGAGAAACTCTCTTTGCAGGGTCAGAGGTTGGACTTTGCAGACAAACGTGAAGCAGGTCGTACAGGTCTGTGCGGGAACTGACCGTTAAAAGACAATCTCACCATGAGTTAGCAAGTAGAGACTGTCGACACACAGCATGATTCTAAAAACCAGCCAAACGGGATTCTGCTTCTGAAAGGACAATAAGTAAAATGGAAGATTCACTAAAAAAAACTCAGTAGCAGATTTGAGCTGGCACAGGAAAGAACCAGTGAAATTAATGATCATTCCATAAAGATCGTCCACTCCAAAGACGCTGGAAAGAAGAAAATGATGAAGAAAAATAAGAAGGGCCCAGACACTCGTGGGACTTCAATTAGCACTG
This sequence comes from Galago senegalensis, assembly GCA_963575145.1. Taxonomy (NCBI): domain Eukaryota; kingdom Metazoa; phylum Chordata; class Mammalia; order Primates; family Galagidae; genus Galago; species Galago senegalensis. Next base: position 21,744 of record CAUYTI010066491.1, on the reverse strand, counting down.
CAAGAGAATCAGCAGAAGAGGGGAGATGAAAGCAAAGAGGATACAGCTAAAAACCCGCATCTGGAAACTTCCAGACTGTGACGTGAACTCTAACCTGCACGTCCAATAAGCTTAAGAAATTCCAAGTAGGATAAGAACAAAGAGATCCACTCCTAGTCACATGATAGCTACACTGTGAAAAGCCAAAGACAACAACAACAACAAAAATCCCTCTATGGTGACAGAAATAATGCAAGTGCCTCAGGGCTGGAAGAGTTTTGAGCATAAAGTGTTTCCCAGTGAATGTTTCCTTATTATTCAGGTGGAGATAGGCCAAGAGATGAAGACATGGTTGTCACTGGAAAGATGGTCTGTTACTCACAGTTCTCCAGAGAAGGGGCCACACTGTGAGACAGGGAGCCACGCTGTGACAGGGATGCCACAGCATGACACAGGGAGCCACACTGTGACACAGGAGCCACTCCATGACAGGGTTGCCACACCATGACAGGGGGCATCACACCATGACACAGGGAGTCACACAGTGACAGGGGAGCCGTGCCGTGACATGGGAAGCTACACAGCAAGGCACCGGGGCTGATCAGGAAGCAGGAGGAGAGGGGGAAGATGTGGGCAGAGGCGTTTACTATAATTTTCAGGGGAGGGAACAGGCCAGGGAGAACAAGCGGGTTTGGAATTGCAACACAGAGGCTGCTCCTCCTTGCCTGGCGCCTGGCTCTGGGGTGGTCAGGGCAGGATGGCAGCCGTAGTGTGAGAGCCCCTTGAGGGGATGGGGTGCAGACTTCTGACTGGCTGGTCAGCAGGTGACAGGCGCGCTCCTGGGAGGGCCGTCAGTCCAGTGTCAGCAATGCCCCATGACATCAAAGTATCAGAACAGAAAGATGCACAAGGAACATTTAGGGGACATTTGAAATATTCTCAACCTTTTTTGGATAATGGGTACATAGACACATGCAAGTTAAAATGTGCTAAACTGAACATCTTAGGTCTGTGCTTTTTATTATGCCAATTATACTTTAATCAAAATATAACACAAATAAGGATGAAAATCAAGAGAAGCAATCGGATGTGGCAACATAAAAATAAAAATAAGCTCCATATTAGAAAGTGAACATCAGGGTCTGACACCACGGATAGAAAGATTCCCGTGAAGAGTATGGTACATGTTAGGAGTTTAACATGGCAGAGGCGCGTCTGTGGCTTATATTACCAACAAGACTGCTCTGTTCTCTGTCGGTCACCTCCACTTAACAGTTATCTGTAATTGGGACTTGTGAGGATAACCTGCGGCCAGAACATGACTCAATAATCAATTAGGACCAAGCATCCGGGCATTTTGATGATCTCTTCTCTAAATGTCATGATTCACCTGCTAATTAATTGAACTGTTGATTAAATTGACTCTTGCTTCCTCTTTCTTAAGCATTTTGTGTGTGTGTGTGTAGGGAGGTGTGTGTGTGTGTAGTGACGTGTGTATTTCACTTTTTATTTGTGCTTGTGCTCATTAGTTTCTAAAAATCCTTCTTTTCAATGTCCCTTCTCAGTTTTTTCAGCAAGCAGGTGGGCTTGGGGACAGCAGGCTGGAATCACCTCATTCAGCACAATCCTTGAGTGTCATTTCTGAGGCTTGTGCTAAATCTTAATATTCTTCTGAGAATATCTCTCAGTCACTCCTTGTTTGGATTTAATTCACAGAATCTGAAAGCCGGATGGCTTTCCACTTATGGCTTGCAATGATGCTATGCCCTGGGTATTTTCTTTTTCTGAGATAACTTGAATTTAGGTCTCCCGCCTTAGACAGAGTCACCTCTGAGTGTGTACATAGTATTGAGCTTATGTGTTTGCAGTTTTCTTGGATGAAATTAAACACTGTCCATTTGTTCCTTTCACAAATATACCTTGTCTGTCTTTCAACAACAACAACAACAACAACAAATTCAAGGCATAGCAAAGGACAAACATACAGACACTTTTTGAACAGACAGCACAGACATCAGAACCAGACTCCAATAAGACAAGCATGTTGGAATTGCCCAGCCATAAATTTAAAGCAATTCTGATCACTATGTTAAGGAATCTGATGAATAAATCAGGCAATAAACAAAAATGGATGGACGGTGTAAACAGAAAGCTGGACCCTCTATGAAAGAATTACAAGGAAATGATACTGATGAAAACCATTGTATTGGATACAAAAAATGCGTCTGAGGCTGAGAAAACAACAGAGAGATGCCAGAAGCAGCTTCCTCATCTGAAATGCTGAGGAAGAATGAAGGGTTAAGAGGCAAGGACAGAGGCACAGAACATGGGACAGTCACAAAGGGCGTGACACGTGCACAAAGGTTGACACTAGGAGGGAAAAAAAGAATAAATCTTTGAAGCAGTAATAAGTCAACTTTCCAAAATCAACAATAGACATTAAACCAAAGATCCAGGAATCTCAGAGAACAATGATCAGGATAAATACGAGAGATCCTACACCTACACATATCATATCAAATGGCAATAAACCCAAGACAACAAAGAGTATCTTGAAAAAAAGCCAGAGGAGGGACAACCCACCTTAACTGCAGATGAGCAAAGGGTGAGAGTCAGATCAGACTTCTCTTCAGAGATCTCAGACGCAGCAAGGGGGGGCAGAATTTATAGTTAAAAGAACAAAACCTCCACCCTAGACTCCCATCTCCAAAAAAATCATGCTTCAAAGAGGAAGGAGAAATAAAGACTTGGACAAAAACTGAGAAAATGAGATGCCCATAAATCAGCCTTGCAAGAAATGCTAAGAAGTTCTTCAGGGAGAAGGAAAATGGTCCAGGTTAGATCCTTGGTTCTGTGTAAAGGAAGAGCACTGCAGAAGGAATAAATGGAGGTAAATTTTTCTTATTCTCAATTGATCTACTATCTGGGGATACCAGCATGTTCAAAATAATAATAGCACAGATGAACCTGATGACAATAGCTCATGCAGAAGTGGAATGGGGGGCAGAGATGCAGAATGGGGGGGCCAGGACCACGGCAGGTCTGGGATCAAGTCCCCTCCCCAAGGGGTGGCGCCTGTGGCTCAAGGAGTAGGGCGCCAGCCCCATATGCTGGAGGTGGTGGGTTCAAACCCAGCCCCAGCCAAAAAAAACTGCAAAAAAAAGGTCCCCTCCCCACTTGTGAAGTGCAGGAGTATTGTTGGGAAGTGGGCTTGAAATACTTGTGAGTGTATGTTTCAAACTCGGGCACAACTTCTAAAAAATGAGAAAATAAGCATCATTTACACATTGAGAGAAGAAGAGAAAATGGAATCTTAAAATTCTCAAAACCAAAAAAGGCAGAAAAAGATTCAGTGTGGAACAAAGGGGGACAGGAGACGTCTGGGAGGCAAGGAAGGCACAATCCTCGTCAGGAACTTTAGGATGAGTGGAGCTACCCGGAAACCAGCGCAGGAAAGGATGCACATGCACACACACTCACGAGCACTCTCACATGTTACACGGTCACGTACACACACACACTCACGAGCACTCTCACAGGTTACATGGTCACGTACACACACACATTCACGAGCGCTCTCACATGTTACACAGTCACATACACACACACATTCACGAGCGCTCTCACACATTACATGGTCACGTACACACACACATTCACGAGCGCTCTCACACGTTACACAGTCACGTACACACACACATTCACGAGCGCTCTCACACGTTACACGGTCACGTACACACACACATTCACGAGCGCTCTCACACATTACACGGTCACGTACACACACACACTCACGAGCACTCTCACACGTTACACGGTCACATACACACACACTCACGAGCACTCTCACATGTTACACGGTCACATACACACACACATTCACGAGCACTCTCACATACACAGTCACGTACACACACACATTCACAAGCACTCTCATGTTACATGGTCACGTACACACACATTCACGAGCGCTCTCACATGTTACATAGTCACGTACACACACACATTCACGAGCGCTCTCACATGTTACACGGTCACGTACACACACACATTCACGAGTGCTCTCACATGTTACACGGTCACATACACACACACATTCACAAGCGCTCTCACATGTTACACGGTCACATACACACACATTCACGAGCACTCTCACATGTTACACGGTCATGTACACACACACACATTCACAAGCACTCTCACATACACGGTCACGTACACACACACATTCATGAACACTCTTACATGTTACACGGTCACGTACACAAACACATTCATAAGCTGTCTCACATACACAGTCACGTACACACACAATTCACGAACACTCTTACATGTTACACGGTCACGTACACACACACATTCACAAGCGCTCTCACATACACGGTCACGTACACACACACATTCACAAGCGGTCTCACATACACAGTCACGTACACACACACATTCACGAGCACTCTCACATACATGGTCACATACACACACACATTCACAAGCGCTCTCACATGTTACACGGACACGTACACACACACATTCACGAGCACTCTCACATGTTACTCAGTCACGTACACACACACATTCACAAGCGCTCTCACATACACAGTCACGTACACACACACATTCACGAACACTCTTACATGTTACACGGTCACATACACACACACATTCACAAGCGCTCTCACATACACAGTCACGTACACACACACATTCACGAGCGCTCTCACATACACGGTCACGTACACACACACATTCACAAGCGATCTCACGTACACTGTCATGTACACACACACATTCACAAGCACTCTCACATACACGGTCACGTACACACACATTTACAAGCACTCTCACATTACACGGTCACGTACACACACACATTCATGAGCACTCTCACATGTTATACGGTCATGTACACACACACATTCACGAGCACTCTCACATGTTACATGGTCAGGTACACACACACATTCACGAGCGCTCTCACATGTTACACGGTCATGTACACACATACATTCACGAGCGCTCTCACATACACTCATGCACACACACAAATGTGCACAGGGGCACAAAACAACTCTTCTCCTCATATCCCAGGACGATTTTCTCTTTCTGCTTCTGGTGTTCAGGGAGACACACTTCATCCAGTTCCCTTTATTTTTATCCGGTAATCCCCTTCTCAAAGCTGCTCCTAATAAACTTGCTTTTCTCTGTAAATCAACTCCAGATGACAAGTGGTTTGCATCATCTGACTGCAGTTTTTCAGAAAAATGAAATTCCTTCCATAAGTAAGTGAAATTGCTATTTTGGTTTAAAGATTAGTCCTTTGACTATCATGTCTTTAAAAAATAAATATTCCAGGGTGGCACCTTGTGGCTCAGTGAGTAGGGTGCTGGCTCCGTATACCGAGGGTGGTGGGTTCAAACCCAGCCCCGGCCAAACTGCAACAAAAAATAGCCTGGCGTTGTGGCAGGCACCTGTGGTCCTAGCTACTCGGGAGGCTGAGGCAAGAAAATCACCTAAGCCCAGGAGTTGGAGGTTGCTGTGAGCTGGGACGCCTTGGCACTCTACTGAGGGTAATAAAGTGAGACTCTGTCTCTAAAAAAATAATAAAATAAAATATTCCAGTCATCATACAAATAAGATCAGAAATAATCAAACTTGAACCTTAAAAATGCACAGAATATGTGTCTTTTTAGGTCATTTGCCTGGTTGCAAAACTATGAAATTTTGGAAACCACACCTGAATCATACAGTTATTAAAAAATGCCTTCCCCTACCCCTCATGTGTTTTACTCTCACTGGGTGGCTCTGTTCACGCTAAAGCCTTGAATACCTGTTAGCCACCACTGCTCACTTCTGAGAGACAATGAAAGTCCTCATTTTCTGACTGACGGGTCAGGGAAAAATGGTCAAAATTGAGCCACTTCTTACCTGGGCAACATGTAGCCCACAAAGGATGCTATGGGGATGTAAAGGAGTGATTTGGGGGAGGTTGAGAAAGAAGGGGGTGTCATTTGTTTAAAAGGAAGTAGAGTACACTGGATATTTTTTCTTCCATTCTTGAGATACTTTACTAAGAAGAATATGTTCCAGCCCCATCCAGGCAAACATAAAAGATGTAAAGTCGCCACCTTTTTATGGCTACACAATATCCTATGGTGCACATATACCACAATTTGTTAATCCCTTCATGGGTCGATGGGCATTTGGGCTATTTCCATGACTTGGCTACTATGAATTGAGCTATAACAAACATTCTGGTGCAAAGGTCTTTGTTCTAAAATGAGTTTTGATCATCTGGGTATCCAATGTACTCAATACTATTATGAAACCAACATATAATCACCTACACATTCATACAAATGGTAAAACACAACTATAGCCCAGAAAGAAGGAGGGAGGGGGGAGAAGAGGGGGAGGGTAGGAGGAGGGGGATATTTGGTGGGACTTCACCTATTGTGCAGAAGGCAATGGCACATTTCAAAACTATAAAGAGGATAAATGTCTGACCACCACAAATAAGTAAGCCAGGTGAGGATTATGTTAATTGGTCTGATGTAGCAGTCCACATTGTATATCAAATAACAACGTTCCCCATAAATGCATTAATGTACACAGTTATGATTTAATAAAAAAAACTATAGTCAATATAAGCCTTGGTTAAAAAAAAAAGAAAAAAGGAAGTAGAAAAACTCCAGGCAACTTTGCTACCTCGCAACTTTTGCCTGGAGTCTATGCCAATATACCATGACTTTGTTAAAATAGCTTTCTTTGTCACTTTTTTCTTCCTTTTCTAAGGAAGAGACATCACAGGTAGTGCAAGAGCTTGCCACTTGCCAACTGGGTATTTTGGGGTCAGATAATCACCTGTAAAGTTAAACAGTGTATTAAAAGGTTTGCCAGGTCCCGTTCCTAGCTCCTAACACCCATCAGGATTGTATTATCACTTAATTGCTATCTGAATTCTCATCCACATCTTGTTCTAGAATAAATGGCTCAAAGGTTTTCAGAACTGGGTAACTAAATGTGGTTGTATAAGACACAAAAACCCAAGACCGGACATCATTCTAAAGACTTCCTCTACAAGCTTCACAAAGACCTGTATTCACTGCAGAAGCCTTTGAAGACACAGGCGTGGGTGGTGCTGCTCCTTCTGACCCTCAGGCCCTGGTCCTCACCTGCTCTGCCGCCCACCATTCTCTGTCTGAAGGATTCCTCCCTCTGGAAGTGTCAGGAAGGACCTCAGGCAGTGTCCGCACCTGCTGCCGGGACAGCTCTGAGGTGGTGGCACGAGACGGCCGCCTGCTCCCCAGCACCTTCCCTGGTGTCTTCACCACCAAAGACACCACTCCCATCAGCACTGGTCACAGGTTTCAGAGCCGGGCAAACCCACACTAAGCCAACAGAAATGCATAGAGTGCAGCCAAACCCCTGCTAATGAGTAACAGGAATAAACTTGAAAACAGGCAAATAAAATATCAGATGGATTCCTAAATTTCAAAATGCAAATACAGTGATAGAAAGCTCTGGAATACACTGGGTTGAACATCTTTTGACAAAGATAACTAAAATGGCAATGAACAAAATCTAAAAAAGTTCTAAAGAAAACTAAATGATGTGGGAATCCCCTCAAGAATGAGAAAATATAAAAATGACAAAAAAAAAGAAATATGAAAATATCAGATGGATTTTGATGGAATATAGAAGATGGTGGCGTGTTACTAAAACACAGAGGCGTGACAGCGTTTCAGAGGAAAAGCACAAGAAGAAAGCTGACCCGGTGGACAAATGATTCATAGGGATCCTCTTTTACTGGTGTATTCATTATTATTTGAGTGTTTATAAATAAGATTATCTGTTTTAATCATAAATTGTTAGAAGGAAAAGCATAATTTTTAATAATGAATTATGATAAATAACATAATTTAATCATAAATCATTAGAAGGAAAAACGTTAATTTTTCTGTGATATTGAAGATTATCAAACACAAAAGTCAGCAGTCCCCAAAGTTCAGGCTTCCAGTTTGATTGTTCTGGTAGCTGAGTTATCGCTAACAGAGTTAAACGTGTTAATAGTGATTTGTGGCATTTTAATGTTGAAAGAGCCTTTCTAAGAGGCATTGTTAAGACTGTTGAGTCAACATCCCTGTAACAGTGATGCTTCTTGCAAACCTGTAGATTTCTGCCTGGTAGAAAAGATAACACCAAAAATGATGGTTTATTTCCTTGTAGGGGTTTACCGGTTTTGTATCTAACACAGTAATATTTTTTTCCAACATTTCTTTGTTACATTTTCTGCAAACCACTAGTAGTTCCTCAGTTGCTCCTTTAACTGGTGTTGGTATCTTAAGTTCCTCCTTCACTAGTGAGTTGACTGAAATAGTTGATGTGCTTATTTCATCTTTGGGGAGTCATCTCTTAAACTTTTGGAAAATTATACTTTAGCTGAATACGGTGTGAGTTCTTTATTTCATTGGTAGAAACACTCAGAAAGCTTAAGGCACCTTCCCCGACCATGAGTTGGAGGTTGCTCATCCCTGGTGCCAGGTGGGGGCTTCCTGCTGCCAGGTGGGGGCTTCCCGCTGCCAGCTGGGGGCTTCCTGCTGTAGCTCATCTTCTCCTGATCTAGTTCACCTGCCATTGTGCCCTTTCATTTTTATGATACTGTGAGGTAGACAAGAGAAATCGGTACCATTTTGTAAGTGGAGAGAATAGAACACAGCCAGGACAATATCTGCCTAGAGGCCTCACGGATGGAGTTGTGTCAAGCACTGTATCTCAGAAAGCAGAGAGTTTCCTAAATTTCAAAATGCAAATACAGTGCTGGCGCCCGGGGGGCTGCAGGTGCAGTGACAGCCATTCATGGTGGGACCTGGAGAGAGGCAGAGACACTGTCAGATCCACGGGGGGAGGAAGGGAGGGACCCAGTGTAGAACAGCCAGGGAAGAAGTCTAAGAGGGAGTTTGAGCCAGATCATTTAAATAGGCTCAGTGATGGTAACTCTTAACATTTAGCTGTGGACTTCAATTTCAAGAAGTGAATCCTGGTTATAAGGAATTCATTCTTGTGAATAAAGGTGCTTGTTGATCAAACGTGGGGCCGTGTCCTACTCTTTGATACACAGGTGCCGCCCTAGTTTAACTATTTCTTTTTCCTAAACTAATAATCAAGTCTAGTAACAGTGATACACAGCCTGTGAAATGTACATGACTAAATGCTTGGAGCCCATTACTATTTAAATCTAATGTTGTGTACTATATTAGGTTTTCATTAAAATAATGAAAATAATATCAATGACTATTGATATTCTAAGTCAATTAAAGCTCAAAAGTGTGTGCTTAAGAGCCACACAGACCCACATTAAAGTCCTATTTATTCAGAGTCTTTTTCTTTGATGCTCAAAAAAAAAAAATCCCAAAGTTATTTTGTTTTGGATCAATTAACAATTAACATGATTAATGTGCAGGCTCTACATCGCATTTATCTATTCTTTTTAAATTTTTTTTATTTTTTATCTATTCTTTTAAGACAGTATAATGCTTTGATATATTAAGCATTTCTGTGTTTCCTAAAATGCATTTAAAATATGAACATGTATAAAATGACAAATTCCTTAAACTGGCTTCCCTGAGCTGAGACTGAGGGAGATACAGCTTCCCTCTCCAATTCTTCTTTTCCACGTACATACAGACACTGGAAATAAATAAAGGAGATAGAATCCACAGCAACATCCCTCTGGCAGCCAATTATTGAAAGCCTTAGAAAAGCATTTAACCTTAGCTATTAAAGCGTCCTTGCACTGTGATCTGCATTATTAACCAGGCATTGCCACCATCATTATCACAAACCACACAGAAGGAGTGAGCAACGACGGTAATAAAAGGGCTTGATTTTCCATCTGACAAAGTAGATGCCTTTTTCTAAATTCTCTCCCTTTGCAGAATACTATCAGGAATTTCCTCTACAAATTTACTTCCATCCTCCCACCCAGGCTTACAGAGATCCATGACTAATTCACAACTGGAAAAGAGCAGACACACTTGGAAAAGAGGACACAGAACTAAAAGAAAAAACAAGTCCATCATCCCAGGGAAAAGGGAAAAGAGAGGCAGAAGCACGTGGATACAGCCTCTTGGTGAATAGCTGCTAATTTAGCCTTGGGGCAAACATCCTCCAAGTCTGTAGTCTAAATAGCGTGTCTCTGTTCACAAAATAGCCTCTGTTTCTCGTTCCAAATTTCAGATATCAGAACTCTGAGTGCTGGCCGGGAATGCTGGAGGACACAGGATGACCACACTATCATGCAGAAAGGAGGGCACCTGCCCGTGACACAGTGAGTGCCATAGTGTGACAGTGAGCGTGACAGTAAGCAGGACAGTGAATGTCACAGGATCAGTGTCAAGGTGAGTGTCACAGTGAGCAGTGTCATGGTGAATGCCGCAGTGAGTGTCACAGTGAGTGCTGCAGCGTGACAGTGACAGTAAGCTGTGTTACAGTGAGTGTCACAGAGTGATAGTGAGTGTGCGTGTTACACTGAGCAATGTCACAGGAGCAGTGTCACAGAGAATAGTGTCACAGTCAGTAGTGTCATTGACAGCAGTGACACAGGGAGCATTGTCACAGTGAGCAGTGTCACAGAGAACAGTGTCATAGAGACCAGTGTCACAGAGAGCAGTGTCATTGACAGCCGTGTCACAGGGAGCATTGTCACAGTGAGCAGTGTCATAGGAGTGTCACAGGAGTGTCACAGAGAGCAATGTCATAGAGAACAGTGTCACAGAGAGCAGTGTCACAGTGAGCAGTGTCACAAGGAACATTGTCATAGTGAGCAGTGTCACAGTGAGCAGTGTCATAGAGAGCTGTGTCATAGAGAGCAGTGTCACAGTGAGCAGTGTCACAGTGAGCAGTGTCACAGAGAGCAGTGTCACAGTGAGCAGTGTCACAGAGAGCATTTTCACAGTGAGCAGTGTCATAGAGAGCAGTGTCATAGAGACCACTGTCACAGAGAGCAGTGTCACAGAGAGCAGTGTCACAGTGAGCAGTGTCATAGAGAGCAGTGTCACAGTGAGCAGTGTCACAGAGAGCAGTGTCACAGTGAGCAGTGTCATAGAGAACAGTGTCACAGAGAGCAGTGTCACAGAGAGCATTGTCACAGTGAGCAGTGTCATAGAGAGCAATGTCATAGAGAACAGTGTCACAGAGAGCAGTGTCACAGTGAGCAGTGTCATAGAGAGCTGTGTCATAGAGAGCAGTGTCACAGAGAGCAGTGTCACAGTGAGCAGTGTCACAGTGAGCAGTGTCATAGAGAACAGTGTCACAGGGAGCAGTGTCACAGTGAGCAGTGTCATAGAGAGCAGTTGAGAGGGCCAGACCAGCACCATTTTGTTGTTTACTGCCTAAGTTATGTTCCTCATTTTGAGCCCCCGCCGCCATCTTAGATAATAAGCTTTAGCTTCCCCAAAACCCTGACTTTTCCCCAAAATCAAACCTCCCAGCCAGCCAATCAGAAGTGTACCCCACCCCTCTTGCTCCATACCACCCCAAGCTCCCTCCCTCACCTCAGTTAGGAAAATCCCCCACCCCTCAACCTGTACCAATCTGGAGCCTCCCCCTACTTCCCCATACCCCGACCACCAATCACCCCTACTTCCCCATGCGCCGACCACCAATGAAAAATGTACCCCACCCTTCTTCACCCTTCTTGCTTTCTGTACCCTATAAAACTTTCCAACCCCCTAGGCTCTGGGCCTTCCTTGGTATGTCTGCCAAGAGAGGGTCCAAACTCGAGTATGCCAAATAAAGCTTGCCTCTTGCTTTTACATCGGAGTGTATCTCGGTTCATCCCTTCGTGGCCTCAGGGACTCAGGAAAATTCTGGGTACAACACAAGCCCAGCCCTGGCCAAAAACTGCAACAACAGCAACCAAAGAAAACAAGAGAGCCATGAGAGCAGAAATTTTGTCTTATTTTATCTCCATCCTCAGCTACTGACACATAGTGGTTTTCAAAAGACATGCTAAAAGTTTATACTATTTACATTAGTGGCATTAAATATTTGACAAGTTGAAGTTATCTGAGAAATTGTCTTCATTGTTAATCTATATAGTCATTTTTTCTTTCCCTCTTTTTAACATAAAATTTACCATATTAACCTTTTTTTTTTTTGAGACAAAGTGTCACTCTTTTGCTCTAAGTAGAATGCTGCAGTGTCATAATAGCTCACTGGAACCTCAAACTGCTGGGCCCAAGAGATCCTCCTGCCTCAGCCTCCTGAGTAGCTAGAACTACAGGTGCCCACCACAACACCTGGCTAATTTTTCTATTTTTAAAATAGACGGCGTCTCACTCTTGCTCAGGCTAGTCTTGAACTTCTGAGCTCAGGAGATCCATCCACCTCAGCCTGCCTGAGTGCTAGGATTACAGGCACGAGCCACCGGCCATCTTAACCACTTTTAAGTGTGTACCTGAGTGGTAATAGAACATCCACACTGTTGTGCAACCATCGCCACCATCCATAACCAAAACATTTTGCATCTTGCAAAATCAAAACTCTACCACCATTCTAATCTCTGTCTCTATAAATATGACTACTCCAGGACATAAGTAGGCTTTTAATAAACATCTGTCAAATAAACAAAGCCTGACTTTCTGACTTTGTTGCCAGGAAGTTCAGAGTTAAATTTCTGTGCTTTATTGCCTAGACATTCTAACAAAATTATCTTGTGCTATTTTAATACAGATTTTTGTACACAGATGTTGCACTCATAACTGCCTATCCTAAAGGTTCTCATCTAATCTAAGATGCCATCATTATTTACATTCCACTAAAAAACTAGGACACACCACTGATTGTCAGATGCAGATGCACCATTATTTCAGACACTTCAACGTGTGAAGAGTGCGTTGATGAAGTGGGGTATGTGTCTTATTCCGCAAGCCACATCAAATTCTTTTTGGAAGTGGGGAGGGCAGTGAAAATCATAAGAGACAATGAAATCAAACTCCTGTTTTCAGAGACAAGGCATCTCTTTGAGGATGTATTTCTCCCAAAATAGTGACCCCACCTCAAAGCACAGGCTCACCAGTGGCATTAGAGGATGTCCGCAAAATTCCAGTCATCCAGGAGTAGAGAGCTCTCTGGGAATGAGCTGAGGTTTGGTCGTAGAGATCTTTGAACACTGCAGATCTAAAGGCCACAAACACAGCATCGATTAATAACAAACAATGAGAGTCAAAACAGCAAAAGTGCCCGAAACTGTCCTGTGCTAAAGAAAAAACACAGGCTTTGCACCTGTAGCACAGTGGTTACAGCACCAGCCACACACACCTGGCAAGTTTGAACCCAGCCCAGGCCACCTAAACAACAATGACAACTGCAACAAAAAATAGCTGGGCATTGTGGTGGGTGCCCGTAGCCCCAGCTACTTGGGAGGCTGAGACAAGAGAATCACTCGAGCCCAAGAGTTTGAGATTGCCATGAGCTGTGACGCCACAGCACTCTACTGAGGGCAAAGTAGTGAGACTCTGTCTCAGAAAAAAAAATGTCTTCCCATTCTTTGCTATATGTGGCTATTTTTCCATTTTTCTTCTTTCCCCTCTTAGCTAAATACCTTTCAAACAGTGTGCTATACATACTGTCTCCATTTACTCACCTCTTGGTCCTTTTGGTGGCAGGGGAGGGAGGAAAGCTTTATTCACACGCCAACTTGCCATTGAAAGTGTACAACTCAAAAGTGTAAACCCAAAAATAACGTGTACAATTCACTAGTTTTCATTATAGTCTCAGAGTTGTGCAGGCATTATCACGACTCCTTTAGAACATTTTAAGCACCTCAAAAAGAAACCCCATACCCTTATTATCACCCCTCAACACCCAGTTTCCCCGGCTCTAGAAACCACTAATTTATTTTCCGGCTGTATAGATTTGCCTGTTCTGGACATTCCATGTAAATGACATCACGTGATATGCAGGCCTTGCGTCTGGCCTCTTTCGCTCAGCATGATGTTTTCAGGGTTCATGGAAGCTGGCGCGTGCATCAGTACTTCATTCCTAATAGTGGCCAGATAAGATCCCACTACGCGAATATACACACAGTAGAACCTCCAGAATCGACCACCTGCCTACGTTGACCACCTGCTAAAGCTGACCTGCTTTTCATAGACCAGACATATACCGGATGTACTCAGTGAAAGCTCCTTACGTTGACCAGCTCTGTATGTTGACCAATTTGTTCTATCCCTGGGGGGCCAACTTACAGAGGTTCTACTGTATTTTGTTTATCTGCTCATCAGTTGACAGATATTCTGGTTGTTTCTGCCTTTTGTCCTTTATGAATAATGCCGCTATAAACATTTATGTACACGTTTGTGTGGACACGTGTTATGTGTTCTTGTCTCTTGGGCATATGCCCAGGATGACATGGTTATAATGCTGGATTAAATGACAACTCTGTTCAGCTTGAGGAACAGCCAGACAATTTTCAAAATGGCTCCTCCGTGTACATTCGCACAGCAGGGTGGGAGGCTTCTGATTTCTCCTATCCCCTCCAAAGCCTGTTATTCTCTGGCTTTTGGTGTATAGACCTCCCACTGGGGATGAAGTGCCTTGGTCACTTTTTAAGCCACTCCAATCTGCCTATCACCATGTCACTCCCTGTGGTCCAAGTCACCTCCTCACTTGCTCAGAGGTCCTATTTGCTCCAAATAGAACTCACCTTTTCACAGCGTTTGCACTGATCACCCCTCCTGCTCAACCAGCAAAACTGCTGACTCTGACTCTCCTGGAAACCTCCCCTCACCCCCCACCCACCACCGCTGAACATCACTTCACCAAACTGTCCATTCACCAACCTTTTCTAAGCTTAGACTTTATCCCTGTCACTCTCCCGGCCATTTTTTATGTGAATAAGCAAACTTTCCCTTAAGCCAAATGTAATGTCTTTTCTATTTTTCTTCTTCTTTTATTTTCATTTTACTTTAAGAGCAAAAGTTGGTGGAAAAGCAAGGCTAGGAGAAAGATAGGATTCTTTAAAAAAAAAAAATGTTAAACATCATTTAAGGGAAAGCTTGCCTATCTCCAAACATGCCTGCTCTCTCATTCCCTAACAGACTGACCTACGACAAGTTATTTAGTCTCTCTGTACCTTGACGACCTCATGTGAAAAATGAGGATGGGATTAATGGCACCATTCTCACAGGGAGAAGAGGATGGCAGGGTAGAAATGGTACAGGCCGAAATCAGGATTCATGAGACCTGGGTGAAGATTAATTCAAATCCCACGGGGTCACCACAGGGACACCATCCCCTCTCTAGTTCTCAGGGTTTTGTTTTTTTTTTTTTTTTGTTTTTTTTTTTTTTTTTGAGACGGAGCCTCAAGCTATCCCCCTGGGTAGAGTACTGTGGCATAACGCTCACAGCAACCTCCAACTCCTGGGCTCAAGCGAGTCTCCTGCCTCAGCCTCCCAAGTAGCTGGGACCATAGGCGCCCGCCACAACGCCTGGCCATTTTTTGGTTGCAGCCATCATTGTTGTTTGGCGGCCCCGGCTGGGGATTTGAACCCGCCACCTTAGGTGTATGTGGCTGGCACCTTAGCCGGTTGAGCCACAGGCGCCGAGCCTTGTTTTTTTTTTTAATCTATGACACAAGAGGCTGAATCAGATGATGCCCATAAGCATAATACAGTCAGTGGAAGTAGGGGCATGTTCTAGACTCTGCTCCAGAACTGGGTGAGCATCTGGAGTTAGGCCACCTTATGTCTGTATCGTTCTGTTGTCTTTCTGTCTATAAGGTGTGTAAACTTCCCTCCAGCTCTTATTCAGAACCTATATAAAGTTGGGTTTCTCAGTGAACATCTGCAGGTTCTGAGTGACCAGCAGCCATCCCCTCATTTCTTATAACAGCACCTTAATTCTTCTCCAGAACACCACGTTTCTCCCACCCTTGGTTGTTTGGGTTAGGACCTGACCCACATCTAAACCATTCAGCATATTAAATGCCTTTGGCCATGTGATTGGTTAAGGATGTGCACATGACCCAAGTCTGAACTAATAGGAATCAGGTCCGGTGCTTTGCTTGGAACTGTTGGAAAAAGAGACTAAATGAAGTTTCCTCCATCCGAGGTACTCGGAGGAGGTAGGCAGGATCTGCCAGGGTCACCTGCACAGAAAGCCTGACTGACAGTGAGGCCAACCACAGGAGGGCAGAGCCAAGAGAGAAAAAGCCACGGATGTCCCTGGTGGCATAATTTGAGCCTTTGGATCCAGCTGTGCCTGAAGCCAGACCTACACTATTCAAGAACATGATCCAGTAATTTCCTTTTTGGCTTGGGACCGTTTGATTGGGCTTTCTGTCACTCGCAATCAGGTAAGTAGTTATCAACGAACTCCCTCTCCCTGCTAGGCTCACACCTGTAATCCTAACGCTCTGGGAGGCCAAAGAAGGAGGATTCCTTGAGTTCAGGAGTTCCAGACCAGCCTCAGCAAGAGCAATAGCCCATCTCTACTAAAAATAGAAAAATTATCTACGCATTGTGGTGGGTGCCTCTAGTCTCAGCCTCTCAGGAGGCTGAAGCAGGATTATTTGAGCCCAGAGGTTTGAGGTTGCTGTGAGCTGGGCTGAGGCCATGGCACTCAAACAAACAAACAAACCAATTCCCTCTCTTGGTGATGTTTTCTCCACCTCCACGCCACCTCCATACAACCAGAGTAAGTGGAGGAGGGGGGAGATGCTAAATTTGAAAGGGATTGTGTCGGCATGCAGAGCAAAAGGGATTCATGTGACATATGTCTTAGCCCAAAAAGCAGACACCTTGGAGATAAAAGAAGGTCAGTATATTGTCCAGTTCCCCTATATTCCTTTGGCTGCAAAAAACTGAAAAAGAATAGAGCTTGTTGTCGTCATTTTGGTTTTTTTCCTTCTTCTTATTCATCTTTAGATTTAGAAAAAGCTTCATAGGGCCACATAAAGCTTTGTAATTAGTAAAAGGAACAGATTGGTGGTAGTAACAACACCTATGGCCTTCAAGTCCCAGATGCAGTTCCCTGATTTGGTGTCCCTCTAAGCACTGTTTCCTACAGGGCTGGGTGCTAACAAGCATGAGCTGGCAGAGCATCCAAATGGCAGAAAAGTCTTCTTTTTTTAGTTTTCTGCCACTCCTGCTGCTGTCCCTCAAGGAAAAAGTCTCAGTTTACTGCTAGTGAGTCTTTAATATACACTCAGCTCCTTTTTTTTTTTTAACCTTCATTTTATTTTTTTTTTGTTGTTGTTGTTGTTCTTATTACAGTTTGGCCAGGGCCGGGTTCGAACCTGCTACCCTCAATATATGGGGTCAGCACTCTACTCACTGAGCCACAGGTGCCGCCCCCAGCTCCTTTTTTAATTAAGAGAACAGGCCCAAGATGCAGAGCCTTCATACTATGGACTAAATGTGCCTCCCCAAATTCATATGTTGAAATCCTAACTCGCAAGGTGATGGTGTTAAGAGGTGGGACCTGTGAGAGGTAATTAGGTCATGAGGGTTGAGTGCTCATGAATAGAATTAGAGCCCTTATAATAGAGACCCCAGAGGGCGGCGCCTGTGGCTCAGTGAGTAGGGCACCAGCCCCATATACTGAGGGTGGCAGGTTCAAACCCAGCCCCGGCCAAATTGCAACAAAAAAATAGCTGGGCATTGTGGCAGGCACCTGTAGTCCCAGCTACTTGGAAGGCTTAGCAAGAGAATCGCCTAAAGCCCAGGAGTTGGAGGTTGCTGTGAGCTGTGTGATGCCATGGCACTCTACCAAGGGCGATAAAGTGAGACTCTGTCTCTACAAAAGAAAAAAAAGAGAGAGATCCCGGAGAACGTCCACCCCTTCCACTATGTGAGGGCACTTTCTATGAACCAAAAAGCAGGCCTTCACCTGACACCAAACCTGTCAGCACCTTGGTCTTGAACTTCCCAGCCTCCGGAACTGTGAGAAACAAATGTTTGTTGTTTAAGCCACCCAGCCTGTGGTATTTTTGTTATGGCAACCCAAACTAAGACACTTAGGTAAGCAACATGTCTAACTAGGATTTAGTGACATTTTTTTCATTAAATTTATTTTTACTTAAGACAAAGGATACTAGTTTCCCATTTATAGTCATGATATCAAATGTACTTTCAAAATAAATATGATTAGGTAAAAAGAATGAATCCCTACAGAGAAAAACACAAAGAAAATCATATGGAGTGGTACAGGTGGCACATAGGTGTGGGAAAAATTGTGAGGATGGCTCCAGAGCTGCTGAAATTTGGGAGACAATGTTTCAATCAAACCATCTCACAACTCTACCAATTTTAAGCATTGGCTCCAGAACTTGCATATAGCAACCTGTCCCCACTGTCCTCTTCCTATTGACAGGTATCCTCGAATTCTCACATAGCCCCTGGTGGACAGTGTGTGAGGTCAGTAGGTGGGAGGATGCACTTACAGGTTCTTAAAGGCATCCTCACGCAGGTCCCGGGGGAGCCGCTCCGTAATGTCTGGCTGGAGAAAGCTGCCCGAGGACCCCTTGAGCAACCTGCCCAGAATCTCCACACACTCCAGGGAGTTCAACACCTGGAAACACCTCTCCAGTGTGATGAGAAACAGGCTGCGGTTCACGCCAGGGCTCTGCAAGGCTTGTTCCTGAAGCTCTCCCAAGTCAATGACGGTGTCCTGCAGGTCCTGAAGCAACGAGAGAAGCCAAGAGCCTGCAGAGCTCCCTCTCCATTTGGAAGTCCTGAGACTGACCACACAGTGCAGCAGTGAAGAACATCAGGATCACTGATGAACACCATGCCACTAGGTCAAAACTTCTAGAACTTTCCATCACCCACCAAAAAAACTCAAGGCTTTCACCCATTGCACTCACTCTGGAGCCTTCCCACTCTCCAGATACATCACGCCTGTCACACCTCAAGCACTTGGTCTAGCTAAATTCCTGCCCTGCTCCTTCTCCTAGCAATATCCAGCTTATCCTTTCAGGCTGAGTTCACTGACCATGTCCCAAGTGAAGTCCTCTCTGATCCTCTTCAGGTTAGATCTCCCTCCACTATGTGCTCTCAGAGGATCGTGAGCCAAACCCTGTGATGCAGTAAAGATGCTCGTGTACCTGCCTTCCAAGCTCATGGTTCTCAACTCTGGCCACTCATCAGAATCACATGGGGAGCCCTGAAAAGGTTCAGATCTCTGGCTTTACTATCTAGAGTTTGATTAAATTGGTTATCCAGGGGTGAGCCAGAAAAGTCCCTGGGGCCTAAGCCATGTGATAGTGGAAGTGCCTGGGGCCGAGAAGACAGAAAAATAGCCTGTTAGAATAAATGAAGGAAGGAAAGAAAGAAGGAATCCTTTGATCCACAGAACCCAGGAATGCTAACAAGGTTTAGTCACCACCTGACTGATGTCTCTGTCCTTCACTCCACACACCCTTCAAAAACAGCCTCACTTTACAGCACCTTGACTACACACCAGTCAGCAGCGCTAAGCTTGGAGGAAACCAGCATCCTCTTACTTAATTCTCATGACAGTCCTATAGGTTAAGCCCCATGGGTCCCAGGGTTAGGTCAAATCCCAGGGCCTCCACTTATTACCTGTGTGTCGTGAGCAAATGATTTACCTTTTCCAAGCTACAGTTTTCTCCTCTGTAAAATGGAGATAAAATCAGTACCTGCTTCTTCGGCTTGCATAAGAATTCAGTGAGATGATTGTAAAATGCCTGGTGCCTGGTGAACACTCAACAAACCTTACATGCGCTTTTAAAGCTCAACATCACAGGTGATGGAAACAAAAGAGACTATGTAACTAGCCCAAACATATACAAGGGGTTGGGGTCTGAAACAAGTGTATCTGGGCACAAACCCACACTTTAACCACGATCAAGTGTGTCCTAACTTTGGCCATTCCCTGTAGATGGCTAAAGGGTGTGGTGGTTGACAGGATGCACTTAGGTATTCTTATGCACAAGACTGGGTAGAATTAGGGCATCTGTGAACACTGGGGGGAAATTGCATCCTCATTTTTACTTGCATAGAGCTGCCATTTAGCATTTCCTTCAGGGATGGGTGTGTGCAATGAGGTTTGGCAATGGTATAGGATCTTTGACTTGGTCATTGCTTGAAATCACAGACACTTTCATGATATGTTCTGGTTGTTGCAGATGTCTTGAACTTTTGTTTGCACTCGACGACTTCCTCAAAATCACGGAAGTTCTTAGGCCTGCTGCTAAATCTTGTGATTGTGTTAAAGCAGCACATCAATTACTGTACCCCAAATGTGTTTGGTGACAGAATTGGCTTCCTTGGTAATCCTTGGTATTTTGTTTTATAGGTTTTTAAACGTTATTCTGAGACAGGACCTATGGACTTCACCAGATGCCAGAAAGGCTCAGAGTTGGACTCAGAAGCCCAGGTTTCAACTTCAAATTTGCCAGTTCTGAACTGTATAACCTAAGGTTACCTACTAAACCCCTCCAAGTTTCCTCATTTGAATATTAGAATGATTAAGTTGTTCGTTTTTGAGACAGAACTCCCTCTGTCACCCCGAGTAGAGTGCTATAACATCATAGCTCACAGCAACCTCCAACTCTTAGGCTTAAGCAATCCTCTTGCCTCAGCCTCCCAAGCAGCTAGGACTCCAAGCACCTGCCACAATGCCCAGCTATTTTTCTATTTTTATCAGGGATCGGGTCTCGCTCTTCCTCGGTCTGGAACTCCCTGAGCTCAGGTGATCCACCCACCTCAGCCTCCCAGAGTGCTAAGATTATAAGTGTGAGCCACCACACCCAGCCAGAATGGTAAGATTCTTATTAATTTCATTTCCAACGGTCCTGGAGCATGTTCAATGAGTCCATGAATACTAAACCCTTAGAACAGTGGTCAGCAGGCTAAATATGACCTATGACCTGTGTTGTAAATAAAGTTTTCTTGGGACACATCTGTACCCATTCATTCACTACATGGATCACTACAAAAGTTTTGAGACAGACTGTGTTATGGTCCATTATTTCACTTACAAGAAACACAGTTAACAGAATCCTTTCTGATTCCCCCATGCAAGTTTCAACTCACCGTGCTGTTAACACCTCCTAGGTATTGCTGATAAGGCTTCGTTTATGTCTGTCTGGGAGGATTTTACTTTTCTTGGTTTTTGTGTATCTTGAAACTTTCATAATGACCCATGTAATAATTTGTGGCTGCTTTCACACAGATGGCAGAGCTGAGTAATTGAGACACAGAATGCATGCCCTTTAAAGCCTAAAATACTATCTGGCCCTTTGCAGAAACAATTTGCTGAATGTAACCTTAGGATAATAACTCACACACAGTAAATCCTCAACAAACGTTACGCAGTATCATTTTCCCACACCACAGCCCCTTTTTGGCCATATCTTTGTACTGCCTTTCCTATTATTTACTTCATATTGTTCTTTAAACTGAGCCTTTAAAAAAATATATTTCAAAAGGAAACTTTATATACCTACTAAACTGGTTTGATACGATGTCATATCTTAATGACAGACATTAAAATAAGTATATGAGGCTCGGCACCTATGGCTCAACTGGCTAAGGCACCAGCCACGTACACCTAAGGTGGCGGGTTCAAATCCCCAGCCTGGACCCGCCAAACAACGACGGCTGCAACCAAAAAACAGCCGGGCGTTGTGGCGGGCGCCTGTGGTCCCAGCTACTTGGGAGGTGGAGGCAAGAGACTCGCTTGAGCCCAGGAGTTGGAGGTTGCTGTGAGCTGTAATGCCACGGCACTCTACCCAGG